>JAGKTI010004859.1:27375-42777 GCA_018397915.1 Birgus latro | reverse complement strand
AATATATATATATATATATATATATATATATACACCCTAGCTCAGTCACACAAGATTCACACTGTGGTGTGTGTACTATCCTGCTACAGGAGAAAAGCACTATCGCCTATGAGCGTAAAAACCTTGTATTTAAGTTAAGAGAAACAAGCTTGAGGGAAAAACTCCGAGACGGCAGTGAAAAATCCTGTACTCAGGTCAAACTGAGCGAAAGTTTGCTACATTTACATTGACAACTAATTGTTATGTAGCGTGGTGTATGTGATACACGGTGTAGGTGTAACAGTTGTAGTGTAACTGTACCTACGTGTAAAGCAATAATAATACAAATTAATGCAATAATAAAGGCGATGAGGGCAGAGGAGAAGAGGTGGCAGCGTGCAGCAGACAATCAATGGACCTGGATATCTGCTTCACCCAGCAACTGTACCTGTGGAATGAGTCAAGGTGGAGCATCAATAGTGTCAATGTGAGAACTTGTACTAAACTGCAATTTCATCCACCCAGCAGTCAATCCATACACAACACTTTAACTGAAAATCAATTGACAGCAAGTTTCGTACATAAGAGGTCACCATTATTTCCTTAATAGTTGCCCTTTTTAACCTATACTTACGGATAATAACGGGCTCATCGTCGGTGTTCTCAGTTGGGATCGCCACGACTGCCCGTCTGTCCTCAGTGTCCTCGGTTGGGATCGCCGTGACTGCACACTTATAGCTATACTTACTATTACAAAGGCTCGTCGTCAGTGTCCGTGGTTGGGATCGCTGCGACTGCCCGTCTGTCCTCGGTGTCCTCGGTTGGGATCGCTGTGACTGCACACTTATAGCTATACTTGCTATTACAAAGGCTTGTCGTCAGTGTCTGCGGTTGGGATCACCGCGACTGTCTGTTTGTCCTCGGTGTCCTCGGTTGGGATCGCCGTGACTGCTCGCTTATAACTATACACTTATTGCAACAAAGAGCTCGTCGTCAGTGTCCTCGATTGGGATCGCCGCGACTGTCCATTTGTCCTCGGTGTCCTCGGTTGTGATCGCCGTGACTGCTCACTTATAACTACACTTATTTCTACAAAGGGCTCGTCATCAGTGTCCGCGGCTGGGATCACCGCGACTGCCCGTTTGTCATCGGTGTCCTAGGTTGGGATCGCCATGACTACGCACTTATAACTAATAAAGGTAAGTCGAGAATCCCCATGCAAACTTGGGCAGGTCACATTTTAACACCCTGCATGGGTGTGAACACTCATGTGGATTTTGTGTATTCTCCGGGAATCCTCAGAGAGGCCCACAGCTCAAGACACACCACAAGGTAATTCAAACACAGCCTCAGATTGCCTCTGCGGGGGTCTCGAACTTCCCGCTTAACCTACGGAACATACAATATGTACAAGCCCTACACTTACGACTAATAAGGGCTCATCATCGTTGTCCATGGTTGGGATCGCCGCGACTGCTCATTTGTCATCGTGTCCATGGCTGGGATTGCCGTGACTATGCGCTTATGAGCTATGGTACATATGTATGTACAGACCCTAGACATGTTATGTCCTGTTGGGTCGAGTGAGACATCAGGTCTGCACCCACATTACCACTGCTCTCTCTCTCACACGACTCAGAGATTATGGGCATGGATTCAAAGGGCACAGGAAGGAAACTTTCCTGAATGGTGGTACATCGACACACATTACAGGAGTTCACAAAACTATCTATTTCCTGTCCCATTCCTGGCCAGAAAAAGTCAGCGTGGATACGGCCTTGGGTTTTCTTTTTGCCCATATGACCTCCTGATGCTGAACAATGACCCCATTCTAACACTGTTTGGCGGTAGTTCGCGGGAACAACAAACTGCAGTCGAACCTCGCCCTCGAGTGTTCATGACTCACGGTAGAGCCATCCTTGTTTGTGAAGGAACCTGGCTCGTCCACCCCGTGAATACTTGGTCACTTTACCCTTTTGTTTCTTCCGCATAACAGCAAGTGTCGGGTCAGATTGTTGTTCTTGGACAACATCTTGACTACAAATCAGATCTTGCAGCAATGCAATGGCCACCGGGGTGACACAATTTGGAGCCTTGGCCATGGCTCGTGTTACTGCAGCCAAAGTCTGAGTAGTGACATCTACGGTGCAACTAAACTTGGCACCTGGTATGTTACCTATATTGAGGTCAAACATAGGTTCTTGCATGACAACTGCAACTGTTGAACCTGTGTAAAAGGGAGATGCTACCTGGATACGTGCCTCAGGGAACAATCTCACTGATCCGTCAATAAGCTGAGCTTGGAGCTGTCTGCCTGTATATTCTTCAGGACGAACAAGACTCTGCCTGACAGTGCAGCCTGAGGAACCATTGTCTCTCAGAACATTTACAGAAACACCTCCCACAAACCCTGGCTGAACAAGGAAGGCACTGTTACCTGTGGGAGGGCCTGTGGAGGAAGCGGCCAGCCATTGATAGGGCTGCATGGCATTCAACTCTTCAAATGTGACAGGACTATATGCCTTAGGGGTCGTACCTGAACTAGATGCATGAGGAGTCGTACTTTGACTAGGTGCATGAGGAGTTGTACACACCATCTGGGGAGCAGGAGCACTGACGGCCTGTGAAGGAGAGTTCACCATCTGAGGGGGACTAGTGAACTATGAAGGAGGACCTGTGCTGGTGGGGACGGCACCATTGTGCGCCTGTTGGGGAATGAAGGCTATGTTTGCCTCCTACCTCCGATACACTGGGGCTGGTGCTGAAAAGGTTTGTCCCGGTTGTCGATTGCGTGGCTGATACAGCTACTGCTTAGGGTACTGCTGCTGCTTAGGGTACTGCTGCTGGTTAGGGTACTGCTTGTACCTCTTCCAGTCAGGTTTCTGTGTATTCTGCCCCTGGTCCTTCTGCGATTTGCCTGGACCATGACCATTATTCTGAAAATGGTCTTGATACTGGGGTTCAGTCTGCAATTACTTACCAGACTTAGCAGTATCTTTCTTATTCCATGGCTGTTGCCTACGAGTTTGGTACCCGTAGGCAGTAAAGAAAGCATCAGCCTTTTCCACCATTTGTTTGCATCCTTCACTTTGCACATCTTGAGCTGGGCCATAAGCTCATGAGGCCACAATTTTTCCAGCTGTGTGCGCAGCACAAGGTCGATTATTCCCTCTCACGTGCTGGGAGTCTCGTCCTTCTCCATCCACTCACCTAAGTATGCCGTGGGACGGTCAAGGAACTGAACTGCTGTCTCCTTTTCCTGGAGACACGCCTTCATAAACTGATTCCTAGCATGATCAACGGTAAGACCGTACACTTTGATGAGTGCGGTCTTCATCATCTCGTACGTGAGATTATCTCCGCGAATTCTGTGGAGAATGTCGAGGGCAGGGCCTTCAAACAAGCTAAGGAACTGAAGCCGCTTAGCTGCCTCATCCATATCGTACAGCCGTGCCATGTCTTCAAAACGAGCTATGAATGGCTCGATTCGCTCGCCTTCCTTGTAAGAAGGAAGCTTGAGACGTGGAGTTGCTAGAACAGGTGCTGAGAAAGCGCTAGCAGAGCTTGGGTTAGCTGCACCCAATGTGCCTGAAGCCAAGGAGTCTCGCTTCAGCTTCAGCACTTCAAGCTCGTGTTTTTCACGCGCCTTGCACTTGGCACGCTCGTGTTCACGTTCTCTCTCACGTGCCTCGTGCTCGGCACGCTCGTGTTCACGCTCTTTCTCACGTTCCTCGTATTCACGCTCCTTCTGACGTTCCTCACGCTGAATTTTCCGCTCTTCATGGGCGGCATTCTCGCATTGCTGCTCATAATTGCAGCATGACAGGACATAATCTTGAATTTCCTGGGGGTTAGTAAGCCCCATATCCTTGGCTTCTTGCACGTATGTACTGGATTCCATCATGCTCAGATAGAGACTGAGTGACAACTGAGACTGATATGCTGGCTGGTGTGCAGCAGTCTACCTAAGTAAGAGTGAGTGAGTGATTCGGTAATAATTCCAAGCTAGGAGTTTATCCTGGAATGAGGTCGCCAGATGTCAGGGGGAAAATGAAATATTGTTTAACAGCTGTATACAGTGTATAGCTATGTGTGCTAGGAATGACTATCGAGTCGATTATTACGAGAGAATAGACTCATGAAATCAAGTGGCGATTTCACTTTTATGCTGGCTTACTTCGCCAATTCTCTAGAGTCGAGAATTTATAGACTTTCTCAACAGTACACAGCAGAGACTAAACGCTCAAGTAGGCTGTATTATTGTACCATTGGCCTTTGAGAAAGTTAGTTTCTTCCCTTAACATTCAAATAATAATAATAATAATAATAATAATAATAAATAGGATCTTGGCTGAGCCAAACTCCTAGCTAGCACAACGGATTTAAGAATTAATACCAAAAGCTGGCTTAAGTACCAGTCGTGATTAATATAAGGAATTGTGCTAATGTGGAGTAGCAAAAGTGTACTAAATATGTGGGGAAATCAAACACGACTGTTACATTTAACAAAGGTCAAGAAAACGAGTTGTAAATTTATTCAATACAAGAAAATAAATTTACGTTACATGAATCAATTTAAATCAAAGAAAGGGAAATTTACTCACTCAAACACTCAAACAAATAGCTAAATAACCAAAAACTTAAGCCTAGGAAAAACAAAAGAAAATACTAATCGGTATAGATGATACCGTCGCTGCTCTAGTCGATCACCAAGCTGGTAGGAGCTTTGGGAATACACGCCAATACAAGCTGAGTCCTGAAATCGCTAAGAAAAGAGACCGCTTGAGCTTTGTGCACGGTGCAACCACACTCTCCGAGACTAAGGAACAGACTGACTGTTTTCGAGTGTCCGACGTGAGGAACGTGTGAAAGGGGTGTGGCTAAATAACGGCCAGGGAGGCAGAAGCGATAATTCAGAAATTATCACTCAGAGAAATGCACTGTCTGCACATAAAGACAATCACTCGCAAAAGAATGACAAAAGTTTTGACAACTTGATCCGAATATAAGTACGCAAGTGGACAGTTGAGAGAATGAGCGAAATCTCGTGCATTTCAGAACTATTCGTCGCTCCCGCAAAATTACTCGATGTCACGATTTACAATATATAATTTCACGACGTAGAAAATTTGTGACAGTACATCATGCAATTGCAAGGCCCAGTGTGTGCTCATTTTTCAACATTCGCGAGTGATTTTTGGGAGGCATATGTGGGAGACCTTCCTCTACCTGTTGTCAAGCGGGAATACTGCCTGGCCCCTCCTAGCCCCCCTTCCCCCCCTCCCCCCCACTGGGCAATTCACCTGTTAGCAGTGACCTAGCCAGTAAAGGTATGTTGCCCCACGGTCTCTCCTTTGACGAAATTCACGGTGAAAGTGATTCCTGAGGTGGAGGAAAATGAAACAAAGAAGTTAGAGGTAGAAACAAACAGAAGTGATGAGGTGGTAATTTCGTAAAGGAAGGTGCCATATACTGGGGTTTTGGGTAAGTGAACAATGCTTATAAATGCCTATATTATTGTGTGAAAACCAATATAGACTTCTACTACACATCAATTCGTACCAAATAAATAAAATAAATATGTAATTTAAAGAGGCTTGAATTAGCTAACCCTTCCATAGTTCGTTTTTTTTTAGCCAGGTACCCTGAAAAAGAAGGAAAACGTAAGGTTAAATGATACCTGTATCAACATTTTTTTACCTCAGGATCACGATTTCACTATGAATTTTCGATGTTTCTCACCAAAAGCAGAGGTTTCAGCCAAAAAACAAAAAGTCGAAAATCGGTCGGGATCTGGGGGTAGGCTGGGTAAAAAACCAGTTGGGACTCGACGGGTTAATTAAAGTTCACTGTCTTTATTTTCCAAATAATTCCACTTAATGCTTTGCAACTTCACTTCATTGTTCTCACAAGCACTAGAGCTATACGAACTTTACTAACTGCTATAACACTTAATGCTTGACAACACTTCACTGTTATTACACTTAATGCTTGACAGCGATTCGCTGCTATTACTCTTCACAGTTTGCCTCTGTTCTCACAAGTACCAAACATACGGCTAAACTTCACTCAAACTCTAAACCTGAATTAGTCCCTTATCCATCCTTATATAAGCTTGCATTCCTCAAGAAACTTCTAGCACGAACTCGACGGTGCAACAGTTGACAGTTACCAACTAAGAGACATCAAAACATGGTAGAGTTTTCTTACATTACATAACACTCTAAATCATTTACCAAACTTAAATTACATAATTTATTGAACAATCATGTAAATAAATCATTATAGAGAAAAAAAGAGCATAAAAGTTAATGCATAACTTGTGGAATAATTACGCTCACAAACAGGAGGCAAACTGGCAACTCTGACTCGTACCGGTTTGTACCGAAACCGGAACTATTGTATGTGAAACGCCGAAAAACTTCTCGACTACCTAACTGGCAAATCTCGCTTTGTAACAGTATGTAGATCTTGCAATATAAATTTAGGAACACATGATGTACTGCTACATGAGCAGAGGTGCACAAAGCCTGGATAAAACTGCTGTATAATTCATGACTGGTGAGCTGGCCGGAAACAACATGGAAATCTACGAAGTATGCAATAATACATTCACTTTGCTCGTATGAATTCAAATCTGGATAATCTCAATAATAATTTTGTTATGCTGCATGTGTAAGGGAGCGACTTCTTGTCCCTTAGACACGGAGCCTCGAGTGAGGTTCTCTTTCTAGACCGGGTTGGGCTCTTTTAAGGCATTCAGTGGGAACAGGGTATAAAACTCAGGGCAACAAATCTTACACGTATATTACAATAAGTTACAGCACTGCTACAATATACATGGCACACTTTACAAGAAAATAATATTGCACACAGATAGACAGGGCAGGACTCGGCGACAGGAGAATGTGACTGGGGCTTGCTGTAGGGTGAGGCCCAGTGGTAGTGGAGGGCCCAAGCCAACGGCCTGTGTCGAGAGGCCTTGGGTTGTCGGGGCATCTGGGGGCCTTCGTCAGGAGGCCAGCCTGCTGGTCTCGTCCGGGAGTGGTCTGCGGGCCGTGGTAGGAAGGTGCCCTTCCGCAGGGGTACAGGGGCTTGGGGCTAGGGGCTGGGCCCGAACAGGGAGAGTAGACGTGCTTGCTTGCACTTACCCTGCCGGATAGGAGCTCATCGCATGGGGCTAGGAAGGTCATGCCCCGGGGCCCTGGAGACATCTCAGCTGGTCCTTGGGCTGCGGTCTCACTGCTGAATCTGTGGGCTGCGGCAGAGTCCGAGAGGGGTTGGGGCCTCCGGGAGTCGAGCCGGAGAGCTAGACCCTCAGACACCAGGGGTCCTTGCCAGGCCTCCTCCAACTGCTGGTCAAGGGGGAGGGTGTCACTGTGGGGAGAGAGGGGGAGGGTACTTGCCGTTACCCTTTCTTCTAGTTCTTTTGATGGAACGGCAAGGTAGCCATCTCCTAGGTGTGGCGAAGTGGCCTTCACCTCTCCTTCTTTTATGGAGTTAGAGTGAGGGCGGCTGATGTTCGTCTCCTCCCCATGTGTGGCAAGGTGGCCGTCATCCGGTGTGAGTAGAGGTGGCAAGGTGGCCATCACCTGACCTCGTTTTGTGGAGCAAAAGCGAGGGCGGTTGGTGTCCGTCTCCTCCCCATGTGCGGCAAGGTGGCCATCACTTGACCTCCTTTTGTGGAGTTAGAGCGAGGGCAGCAAGGTGGCCATCTCCTCCCCGTATGCGGCAAGGTGGCCATCACCCGGTATGGCTGAGGGAGGAAAGGAGCAAGTGGGTGGCTGGTGGCTGACTCCAGGGTGCTGTCTGGGGCTAGAGAATCATCCCCACCCTGAACCTGGCGAAGGCTGGTCCGGTGGAGGTGGAATTTGCCGTGACTGTAAACTCTGTGGCGGGTTACCTGAGCGCAAGATGGACGTGCGAGAAAGACGCAGATCCACCCGTCTTGTACGGAGCCCACACAGCTCGTTCCTGCTCCCTGGGTATATCCTCCTGGGGTGGGTGTCTCACCCAGGTATGGTTAATGGGAAGCTTCGGTATTTTGCCACATATTGATGCTCCATTTCACCACTGTTGGTGGCTAAAAAGTCACGTCCCCGTGCCTGGAGGTGGTAGGTATAGGTGGTGGTGGACTGGTGTTGTGGTGTGAGGTGTTGCAGGAGTGTGGTGAAGGGGTCTGGTTGGTGGCTGCTGGTGAAAGTGGTGAACAGTGTTGAGGGTTGGGGTGATTTCTGGAGGAGGCACCATAGGTGGGGTGTTCCCCGAACGCATTTTTTCTTGCCCGTGATGGGGGCCCAAATGACACGGCGGATCTTCATGGCTGGAGATGGTGTGGTGGCGATTGTGGGCCTTGGCTGAATGCTGGCCACCGACAGGTGGGTTGGCGTTTTATGCCAGTGGTTGGAAGTGGGGATGTCCTTTGGGAGTGCGGGTTGCTGGCCTTTCCACATGGCTAGATGAAGGCGGTAGCTCGATCGGTAGAGAGTTGGCTTGCAGTCCCGTGGGACCCAGGTTCGAATCCTCGCTGAGGCAGGGAACAATTTAAGGATTTGAATTTCATTAAATCAGGCTTTACTGATCTACCAGAAGACCCGCTGACATGTCGTAAAAATAACCCCGCTAATACCAATACACCAGTCCTGTATGAGACAGCCCTAGCATGTATTCAATATGGACGGTGGGTGTTAGCGCCGAAGTGGTGACATGTAGTATGTAGGAGGACGGCTGGGCCTTGATTGCAGGCTGTAAAGCCTATGCCCAGAGTCAGACACATAAAAAAAAAAAAAATGTCACTTGGTTGGTGTTTGGCGGCATCAGGGTAGTAGGTGGTGAGGGGGAGGAGGTAGCGGTGTATCGCTAGGGTGGGTGTGAGACTCGCCCAGATCGGGTTGTGGAGGTGGTGAGTTTGGGCGTGGGTGGGGAGGCATGTGGTGGTGTGTGGTGGGTGATGGTTGGTGGTGGAAGTGGTGGAGATGGAGCGGGTGATGGGGTGGTGGGGGTGGGAGTGGGTTTGGCCAATGGAATGCAGTGTGGAGGGGATGGTATGGGTTGTTCAGTAGGTGTGAGGTGGTTAGGACATGGTGGTGTGAGGAGGGGTGGTGGATTAAGGGTTGTGGAATGCAGCATGCTGTGCAGCTCAGGAGAGGTAGCATAAATGTGCGAGCGTGTTGGGGGTGAGGGAAGTAGGGGTAGGGGGGGAGAGTGGGGTGGGGAGGTGGCAGGTGAGGAGGCAGGGGTGGAAGATGAGGTAGAGGAGGGGGAAGGGGTAAGGTACAGGGAGTATGAGTCGGAGGGAGAGGTGAGGGTTGAGGGGAGAAGATGTGGTTGCATGGCTGGGGGACGCAGGTGGTGGAGCGGGCGGGGGTTTGTTCGCTGTGTTTGGTCTGACATGTCTATTATGGTAGGCGCGCGGGGTGTTATGATAGTCAGTAGTGACTTGATATGGATTGGGGATGTGGGTAACTGTGTAGGGGCCTGTGAAGCACGGAGCCAGTTTGTGCGGGGTTGGTAGTCGCGCCACCATAACTGTGTCTCCTGGCTTGTAGGGGTTAGTGGGTTTGGTGTCCGGTTTGAGATCTTGGTGTTTTTGCAGGTGGTGTAACTTGTTTTTTAGGTGGTGAAGGGGGTTGGACACTGGACTTGGTCAGGGGTTTGAGATGATGTCTGAGGGGGAGAAGGAGAGGGGCTTCTCCAAAAACACGCTCGTGGAGAGAGATGCCATCATCTCTGGGGCAGATGTTTAGTCCCCACTGCATGATCTTTACATGGGAGGGCCAGTCTTCATCTTGAGTTTCTTCTATTCGGGTTCACACCTGGTTTAAGAGGGTGCGATGGCTCCTCTCACATGTGCCATTTCCTTGGGGCCAGTAGGGAGACAAGTAGGAAATCTGCTATCCGAAGAGGGTAGCGAGTTCCTGCCATATTTTCCCAGTGAACTCAGGTGCATTGACGGAATGTAGCGCCTGCGGGATACCAAAATAGGGGAAGATGTGGCGGACGAGGGCTTCACCTAATGATACAGCGTGGTGTTCTTTAGCTGAACAGGTGATGAGGAACTTGGAGTAGCTGTCTACGAACGTGATTATGTAACGGTAGCCGGCTTTCAGTGGTAAGGGGTCTACTACGTCCATGGCCAGGAGTTGCCAGGGTTTGTGAGCCGTGATTCTGCCAGCAGGGCCAGAGATGTGGGTGATGTCTTTCCCGAGGGCACAGGCCCGGCAGGCTTGAACCACTTGTTGGGCCAAGTTGGAGGGGCTTGTGATCCAGTAGATGTCTCAAAATACCTGTAGTAATTTTTTTGTGCCCAGGTGTATTCCGTTGTTAGAATGGAGATGGGTCAAGGTGTCCAGGGCGGTAAAAGACATGGCTGGTATCCAGTCTGGTCGATCATGATTTCGCCATTGTTGGACCAGCTTGGACGCGGGGTGGATGGATTGTATGGGGAGCCGGGACAGAGCGTCATCATTCATGTGGAGTTTTCCGGGGCGGTAGGAGATTTCGTAGTGGAAATCTTCTAATGTCTTCCTCCATCTGATGAGCTGCGCATTTTGGATGTTTGATTGTCGGAGCCATTGGAGCAACTGATGGTCGGTGATGACTGTGACGTTAGTGCCAGACAGGTAGGCCCGGAAGTGCTCCAGGGCCCAGATTATTCCAAGGCACTCTCACTTGGTGGCAGCATAGTTCTTTTTCAGCCTGGTGGAGGATTCTACTGGCACATGCGATAATGTGCTCCCGTCCTTCTTGTACTTGTGCTAGGACAGTGCTGATTGCGATGAGGACACGTCCGTGTATAGGCGAAATAGTAGGTTGTAATTGGGGAAGGCAACGACATGGGCGGTGATAAGTTTGGTCTTCAAGGTGTTGAATGTGGTCCATGTAAAAGGCTCTCCCTTTCTAGTCAGGTCGTGGAGGGACTTAGCGATGTCGGCGAAGCCCTTTACAAACCTTTGGTAATAGGAGGTTAGTCCCAGGAAAGCTTGGACTTCTGGTACGTCTTTTGGTGGGGGAAGGTCTGCGATGGTGTGGAGTTCATCTGGACTGGGGGCATTCCCTTCCTGGGAGATGATGTGCCCCAGGAAGGCAACGGAACGTGCTGCCAGGACGCACTTGGATGGTTTAAGTTTTAACCCAGCTTGTCTGATCTGCTGGAAGACTTGTGTGAGGCGATGGAGGCTGTCAGCCCAGGTCCTGCTAAAAATGATGATGTCATCAAAGTATGCAAGGCAAGTCTCCCACGTCAGGCCACTAAGGATGGATTCCATGAGATGCGAGAAAGTGGCAGGGGCATTACAGAGTCCGATGGGCAGGACATTAAACTCGTAGTGTCTCACGTTGCTGGTGAAGAAGGCAGTTTTCTCTCTATCATTGGTGTGTACTGGAACCTGCCAATACCCTGACTGGAGGTCCAAGGTGGAAAACCATGATGCTCCGTACAGGGCGTCGAGGGAGTCATCTATATGTGACAGGGGCGTGGCATCCTTGGTGGTAACATTGTTGAGGCGTCGCTAGTCCACACAGAATCTCGTTGACCCATCTTTCTTTTTCACTAGCATGACAGGGGATGACCACAGGCTGGTGGAGGGTGAGATGACACCGGCATCTAACATTTCCTGGACCTGCCGGTCCTCCTGAGCTCGCTGGTGGGGGTTCTTTCGCCAAGATGGTTGGCGAATTGGTGGTCCCTTGATGTGGATCTCGTGGGTCAGGACAGTGGTGTGGCCTATATCAGTTGGTCTTGATGCAAATAGGTCCTGAAAGTCCAGAAGCAGGTGGCGTAGGCTGTCCATTTGGTGGGGAGAGAGGTGGTGGGGTAGGGGAGGAAGGGGGGCGGGGGTGCGAGAGGGTGTGCAGGGCTCGGCCTCGGGGTAATGAGGGGGAGAAAAGAGTGGGGGTTCCTGACGGCCTCTTTAGTTGCAACCAAGCCTCATGATGAGGGGGGATGGTGAGGGTGGAGGCGAAGGTAGCGGGGAAGGTGAGGGTGGGTGGGGGCAGGGAAAGGAACAAGGGGTCAGGAACGTGGGGGGAGGAGGGGTGGGGACTGGGACTGGGGGGAGGCATGCACGTGCAGATGGGTTGGGGGCTGGAATCCAGAGGTTTGTTAAACTGGAGTTGCCGCCCGTGGCAGCTGATGCCTGTCCGGAGATTTGAAGAAGATCCAGCCCCAGGTATTCGTTGTACACATGACAAGAGGAGTAAAAAATGATGAAGGGGTGTAGTGCAGAGACATTTTGGTGCATGTCTGCACGTAGTGTCTGCGTTTCCCCACATATGGGCAGGGGGCCATCCCCCGCGTCCACAAGGTGAGCTGAGGTAGGGAAAAGCGGACTGAGGGTCAAATGGTGACGGGAGTAGAAATGACTGTATAGGCAAGATCTAGCCGCTCCCGTATTTGACTAGCAGCCTCGCCTTTACCCCATTCAGTCTCATCTTGTAGACTGGGGGGCGGTATTTCTGTGAGGTGGCCAGTGGCCTGCGTCGAAAGGCCTTGGGTCATTGGGGGATCTGGGGACCTTCATCAGGAGCCTCGCCTGTTGGTGTCTCATCCGGGAGTGGTCTGTGAGCCGTGGTAGGAAGGTGACCTTCTGCAGGGGTATGGGGGCTTGGGCCTAGGGGCTGAGCCGGAACAGCCAGAGTAGGCGCGCTTGCCTGCGCTTACCCTGCTGGATAGGAGGTCATCACTTGGGGCTAGGGAGGTCACGCCCCAGGGTCTTGGGGATGTCTTGGCTGGTCCTTGTGCTGCGGTCTCACTGCTGAGCCTCCATCATGTGTGGGCTGCGGCAGCTCGGTGTGGCAGTCCAACAGGGGTTGGGGCCACCGGGAGTCGAGCCGGGGAGCTAGAACCCCAGACACCAGGGGTCCTTGCCAGGCCTCCAACTGCTGGTCAAGGGGGAGGGTGTCCTGTAGGGAGAGAGGGGGGAGGGTACTTGCCATTACACTTTCTTCTACCTCTTTTGGTGGAGCGGCAAGGTGGCCGTCTCCTAGGTGCAGCGAGGTGGCCATCACCTCTCCTCCTTTTGTGGAGTTAGAGCGAGGGCGGCTGGTGTACGTCTCCTCTCCATGTGCAGCAAGGTGGCCGTCACCCGGTGTAAGTAGGGGCAGCAAGGTGGCCATTGCCTGACCTCCTTTTGTGGAGTTAGAGCAAGGGCAGCTGGTGTCCATCTCCTCCTTGTGTGTGGCAAGGTGGCTGTCACCCGGTGTGAGTAGGGGTGGCAAGGTGGCTGTTGCCTGACCTCCTTTTGTGGAGTAGCAAGGGTGGCAGCTGGTGTCCATCTCCTCCTTGTGTGTGGCAAGGTGGCTGTCACCCGGTGTGAGTAGGGGTGGCAAGGTGGCTGTCGCCTGACCTCCTTTTGTGGAGTAGCAAGGGTGGCAAGGTGGCCGTCTCTTCCCCATATGCGGCAAGGTGGCCGTCACCCAGTATGGCTGAGGAAGGGAAGCAGCAAGTGGGTGGCTGGTGGCTGACTCCGGGGTACTCTCTGGGGCTAGAGAATTAGCCCCACCCTGAACCTGGCGAAGGCTGGTCCGGCGGAGGTGTAATTTGCCACGACTGTAAACTCTGCGGTGAGTTACCTGAGTGCAAGAGGGGTGTGTGGGAAAGAGACAGGTGCGCCTGTCTTGTACGGAGCCTGCGCAGCTCATTTCCGCTCCCTGGGTATTTCCTCCTGGGGCGGGTGTCTCGCCCAAGTAAGGTTGATGGGGAGCTTCGGTATTTTGCCATATATTGATGCTCTGCATTTCAAATTTCATGCAAATAACTACAAAAGGAGAATAAATCATAATTCGTTCTTAGTCTAAACAGTACACAGTTTTGCTTGTAAATGCATCCTTTTTGAAATGTACGCCACTAAAACACCCCACCTGGACACGAAAACTACTCTAGGAGACAACCGAGGGGTGGATGCAGTGAGCGCGGGCTCAGCGCAAGAAGGGTCCACCTATACCTATCCCCTACACCGCTCTCATGCTCAGGTGCCTCACTACCAAGGTATCAATCATGGCGCACTATACCTCAGCTGGACTAGCTCTCACTAGGTTCTGGGTGGGGCTATTCTTATAGCCCCAGATAGCCAACAGGAGTTGGCCACCAGCCACTCAGTAGCTGCTTCTCTCCCTCACTCACAACGAGCAATGGCCACCAGCCATGCACGGGGAGAGATAGCCACCAGCCGCTCTCACAACAACCTGACGGCCAACAGCCGCACTCCTGGACAAGCGACGGCTACCAACCGTGCCTTCAGCAGTAGACTCCCAACATCGGCAATGGCCACTAGCCGCACCCGCAAGGAGACGTCCTAAAGTCCCTGGGGTGTAACCTCTCCTTCCCAGCCCAATGACACCCCGCCCAGCAGAGTGGGCACCGACAGGTGCACCTTCTCTCCCAGTTCAGGCCCAGCCCTTAGGCCTCAACCCTCAGGCCCCCTAGAGATGGGCACCCCCACCACGCCACCCCTCAGACCCTCCCAGACGATCCAGCAATACCGGGCCTCCTGACAAAGGCCCTCCAGATGACCCAGCAGTGACCGGACTCCTGACGAGGCCCTAGATGACCCAGCAGTAGCCGGCATCCTGACGAGGCCTCTAGATGACCCAGTAGCTGTCCGGCTTCCAGATGACGACCCCGGACGCCCTCACAGCAGCCGGTTCCACTCCTGATGAAGGCCGCCGCCCAGGGCCACCCTCCTACAACCAGGCCGTCCTCAGAAGCAACACCGACTACGTTACCTGCCCCAGAGTCCTCCGGCCCTGTCCATTGTATTAATTCATTTCTTGTGTAAAGTGTGCCACTGTTAGTATTGTGTCATTGTAAGAATTGAGGTAATACACGTGTAAGGTTTGTTGCTGAGTGCTTTTATGCCCTGTTCCTCTTAGTTGCCCTAAGTGTAACCAGCCCAGTCTAGAAAGAGGCCCCAGCTCTACGTGCCGTGTTTAAGGAACGAGTAGTTGGTCCTATATATGCTGCACAACACTTTTTATGCAGTCTACCATCATTTGTTACCAGTTCTAGCACAAATATACTTATTTCCTACATAATAATAACAGATTAGAATGGTTTATTAAACTGAAGAAACATTCAAAATTTGCGTGCTTTTAGTTCTCATGCAGTGCATTCTTGTCCAATCTAGCGACTGTTTTGACATTCAGACGCCAGAACTGTGTTTTGCCAAGACTGGCGGTGCAGATTATTTATGGTAAAGATGACTGAAGCTCAGGAACGTCTGACGACTGAACGTCGCCGTTGGACCGCCTGAACTCTTGGTTTTTATAGCACGGCCCTATGCGGGTTTATATCCAAGGGATGGTTGAGGTTTATTGTGCACGTAATGCCACTCTGAGATGAATTAGGTTGGTCACTCTCATGTTAGGATGATGGATGTATGGAAGGATGGATGCAATATAGTTGCACTGAAATATATATATATA
>JAGKTI010004859.1:823-12385 GCA_018397915.1 Birgus latro | reverse complement strand
GTGTTGGGGGAGGGAGCATGGCTTTCAGCGAAGGTGTCCAGTATTGACTGTTCAGATATGGCAACCCTAGTATTGTACAGAGTGCCAAGGTATTCTATAGAATGTCTAGCTTTTTTTGCAAAGTATGAAATAAGCTTATTTCTTTATGACTATACATATTTTATCTAGAGATTTTATTATAATGCCTAGGTATTCTATAGAATGTCTAGCATTTTTGACAAAGTATAATATAATAAACAAAAGCAGGTTAGGCTGGGATAAACTAGGTTAAGTTAGGTTAGGAAAGGTTAGGTCAGGTTAGGATAGGTTAGGTTAATTTAGAAGAATGTTGTGTTAAGCGTTTACATACTGTAAGTTAACCTAACCTAACCAACCCTAATCGAACTTAAACTTAACCTGGACTATCCCAGCCTAACCTAACCTCAGTCTAAATTAACCTAACGTAAATGAAATGACTGATTACACAGTTTGCCTGTGTTAAGCGATGTGTTTTAGGTCCAACTTCTTGTTCCTTAAACACGACGCCTAGTATGGGGTCCTCCTTCTAGACCGGGTTAGGTATTCCAGCAACACTGGGAACAGCACAAAAACTCAGGTGGACAACCTTACACGTGTATTACCTTATTTGATACAACTGAGTATAACAATTACACACAATACAATGCACAATGCAGTAGTACAGGCACTTTCAGTCAAGATCGGAGGACACTGTGTTCGGTGGTGTAGCCTTAGGCTGCTACTGGTGCCGACCGTGATGAGGGAGTCCTGTCAGGTGTGGCGCCCTTCGTCTGGGGGCGCTGGGGGGTGGTATGGTCTTGGGCTGCTGCAGGTGTCTGCCCTGCGTCGCCAGGGTCCCACCAGGTGAGGCGGCCTTCTACTGGTGGTGCAGGACTGCTGCTGAAGGTCGGGTCGTCCAGGATCCGTCTGGGGATGTTGCAGGGAGTCCGTCAGGTGCTGGAGCCTCCGGGAAGCAGGTTGAATGGCTTAGACCCCAGGTAGTACCACAGGGCCTCGCCAGACCTCCTCCAGAGAAGGGACTCTGAGTGGAGTAAGGGAGAGGGATCCCACTCTGCCACAGGAAGTGGTGGGTGAGCAAGGGAAGTCCTCGTAGGTGGAAGGTAAGGGGGTAGGGGGCGAGGGGCGGTACGTAGCTGGTCCCTCCTCGGCACGGCAATGGGCCGTTGCCAAGTCCCCTATCACTTGCCCATTCGAGGCTGCTCCCCTAATGCAGCAAGGGGCAGTCACCGAGTCCCTGTTTTCAGGTGGACTATTTAACCAGGAGCGACACATGCAAGCATGTTGGAGCCTTCAAAAACGAAAACGAAAACGGGAAGGGGCCGTCTCCCACTGGGTACAGCAACGGGCCGTTACTCGGTCCTGCTGAGGGAGGGAAGCAGCTGTGTAGTGGCAAGGGGCCGTCTCGTCCTTGCTGTGGCAAGGGGCCATCAACAAGGTGCTGTCTGGGGCTATGGAGCTAGCCCCACCCTGAACCTGTGGAGTGCTGGCCCGGCTGGAGTGTAGTGTGGAGTTACTGCTCACTCCGGTTGGTGTTGGTTGCGAGGGAGAGGGGCATAAGGTAAAGGTAGAGGTAATCTCTTTTAGCCCTGAGTGTGCGCACTCCTTCTCAACCTCCCTGTTGTCCCTTCCTTTGGTGGGGGTGGCGTCTTTATCATACCTGTGTGGAAGGGTGACTAACCTGTTGCGCATTTTACCACTGTGTTTGGGGACAAAGTCACGTCCCCGTGCCTGGAGGTAGTATGTGTCGGTGGTGGCGGTCCGGTGGTGAGGTGTGAGGTGGCATAGTTGGGCAGTCCAGTGTGGGGTGATGGTGTTGGGGTTCTGGCATGAACAGGTGATGTAGAGGGTGGAGGGATGTGTGGATTCTCGTAGGAGGCGAAGGAGGTGGGAAGTTCCCCGGACTCAGTGTTTCTTGCCTTGTGCGGGAGCCCAGATGATGTGGCGGATCTTCATGGTAGGTGGTGAGGTGTCAGAGTCTCTGGGCTGAATACTAGCCACAGCTGCGGCGGCCGGTGTTTTATGCCGTCTGCGGGGGGTGGAGTTACTCTTCTCTCTGGGGAGTTGGTTGGGTGGAACTTTCAGCGCGCCTGGTGAATGCGGAGGGTGATGGGAGTAGTGTTGGGTGGAATGGGTGTAGATGAGGTGTGTGGGTGATGGAGTGGTGTTGTATCTTTGTGGCGGGCAGGAGATCCATCCTGATCTTGTGGTCGTGGTGGTGAGGGTGGGTGTGGGTGGTGAGTGGTGGGTGGTTGTATGTGTTGGTGGTTGAGGCAGTGGCGTGTGGGTGGTCGGAAGTAGGTCAGCGGGAGCAGCTGAGGGTGGTGGGCGTGCGTAGGCGTGGTCTGGAGGATTGTGGGTGGAATGTCTGGGGCATGGTGATGTGGCAGTGGGCGGTTATGGAATTTCCGGTTGTGCTGGCTGCATGGTGTTTGATGCGGTGTCGGCTGGAGGTGAGGTGAGGTGATAGGGGGAGAGAGGAGTGTGGGTGAGGCTATGAGGGAGAAGGGGGGTGGGGTGAAGATGCTGGTAGGGAGGAGGAGGTGGGGGAGACCGTGGAGGGGGAAGATGGAGTGACAGGGTATGAGTTAGACAGTGGCAGAGTGGTGGTGTGAGGGAGGGAGGTGGGGTGCAGGGTGGATTTGGGGGGTGGGGGTGGAGGAGATGCGCCGGCCGAGAAGTGTGGCACATGTCTATTCTAGTAGGTGTGGCTGGTGTTGTGGTAGTCAATGGTGACCTGGTAGGGGGTTAGGGATGTGGGTAATTGTGTAGGGCCCCGTGAATTGTGATGCCAGCTTGTTGGGCGTCGGGAGTTGGGCCACCACTACTAAATCTCTGGGCTTGTAGGGGTTGGATGGCATCACGTCCGGCTGTAGGTCCTATTGTTTCTGAAGGGTGGAGCCTCCTCTTGAGATGACGTAGGAGATTGGACGTTGGGGACGTGGATGGTGGTTGCATGCAGTGTCGTAAGGGCAGGAGGAGGGAAGCCTCCCCAAAAACCCGTTCATGTGGTGAGATTCCGTCATCCCGGGAGCAGGAATTCATACCCCACTGAAGGATCTTCATGTGGGAAGGCCAGTCTTCATTCTTTGTTTCCTTGATGCATGCCCATACCTTGTTGAGAAGGGTGAGGTGGCTCCTCTCACAGATGGCGTTCCCCTGGGGCCAGTAGGGAGAGACGTGGGAGAGGTGTACCCAAAGATGGTGGCGAGTTCCTGCCATATCTTACTGGCGAATTCCGGTGCATTGTCTGAATGTAGAGCCTGGGGAATTCCAAAGTAAGGAAAGACATGGTGGACGAGGGCTTCGGCTACACCCATGCCATGGCATGATGTTCTTTGGCTGGGCATGCGACAAGGAATTTAGAATAGGTGTCCATGAACGTAATAATGTATCGGTAGCTGGGTTTAGGGGTAGGGGTCCTATTACATCCACAGCCAGCAGTTGTCAGGGTTTATGGGTGGTGATGTTTCTGGTGGGGCCAGGCGTATGGTTGATGTCCTTCCCCAATGTGCAGGCCTGGCAGGCCTGAACTATTTGTTTGGCCAGGTGGTGGGGGTTGGGTGTCCAATATGAGTCCCGGAATACTTGTATCAACTTTTTGATGCCCAGGTGGATTCCGTTGCTGGAATGGAGCTGAGGTAGGGTGTCGCGAGCAGTGTTGGGGTCAAGGACAATGTGCTCTGAATGAGTAAAAAGGTTGTCGCCCTGTAAGTGGAGTTGGGCGAAAATCTAGGGTGGAATCCAGTGGGGGGGGGGTTTCTTGCACCATTGCTGCAGGAGATCGGATTTGGCGCGGTCGGACTGGATCGGCAGCCGGGATAGAGCGTCTGGGTTCATGTGTAATTTTCCGGGACAGTATGCGATTTAGTTTTGGAACTCTTCCAGGGTCTCTCTCCAACGAATGGACTAAGCCGAGGTGGTGTTAGACTGGCGGAGAAATTGCAGAGACTGGTGGTTCATAATGATGTTGATGGTCGTACCTGACTGGTATGCCCGGAAGTGTTCCAGTGCTCAGATTATTCCGAGACACTCCCATTTCATGTTGGTGTAATTTCTTTCTGCTTGACTGAGAGTGCAGCTGGCACAGGCGATAATGTGCTCTTGCCCCTCTTGAAAATGGGTGAGGACGGCGCCGATCACCACGAGAGAGACGTCCATATATAGGGGGAGGCGATGATGGGGGCAGTGGTGAGCTTAGTCCCTTCTTAGTGAGGTTGTGGATAGGCTTGGCTATGTCAGCGAAGCCTTTTACGAATCGCCGGTAATATGAAGTCAGTCCCAGGAAGGCACGGATCTCATGTACATCTCAAGGTAGGGGCAGATCTGCGATGGCTTGCAGCTTGTCGAGGTCAGGTGAGATTCCCTCCTTGGAAATGATGTGGCCAAGGAAGGAGACAAAACGTGCCACCAGGACACATTTTGTTGGTCGACGTTTGAGCCCGGCTTGGCGAATGCGGGAGAAGACCTGCTAGAGGCAGTGTAGATGATTGGCCCAGGTCTGGCTAAAGACAATGATACTGTCTAAGTAGGCCAGGCAGGTTTCCGAGGTGAGGCCACTTAACACAGATTCCATGAGTTGGGAAAAGGTGGCGGGAGCGTTGCAGAGCCTGAATGGCAGGACATTAAATTTATAATGCTTGCCATTACTGGTGGAAAAGGCCATCTTTCCCCAGTCGTTGGGATGGACGGGGACTTGCCAATACCCCGACTGCAGATCTAGTGTGGAAATCCATGACGCCCCGTACAAGGAGTCCAGGGAGTCATCTATCCTGGGTAGTGGAGTGGCGTCTTTGGTGGTGACATTGTTAAGTCTTCTACAATCCACACAAAACCGCATGGTCCCGTCCTTCTTTTTGACGAGGATGATGGGGGAGGACCATGGGCTGGTGGAAGGTGAGATGACACCAGCATCTAGCATCTCCTGGACCTGCCAGTCTTCCTCAGCTCGCTCTATGGGGTCCTTTCACCTGGATGGCTGGCAAATTGGTGGTCCTTCCATGTGGATCTCGTGGGTCAGGTAGGTTCTGCGGCCAACGCGAAGAAGTCCTGAAAGTCCAGGAGTAGATGTCGGAGGTTGTCTGCTTGGTGAGGGGAGAGGTGGGGGGGTAGGGGGGTAGGTAAGTGGGGAAGGAGTGAGGAGGTGCACATGGTTCGGCCTCTTTCATTTCTCCCACTACTAAACCTTTAGGCAGGGTGAGTGGAGTGGGGGAGACGTTGGCAATGCATACCGTGTTGCGGTGGGGGGGGGAGAAAGGTGCAGGATAGCAGACAAGTGGAGAGGGCTCCGGGTGGCGAGGTGGGGGAGAAGAGGATGGAGGTTCTGGTGGGTCTATTTAACTGGAGCCAGGCTCCATGGTGAGGAGGAATCATTAGGGCAGAGGGTATGGTACAGGGAAGGTAGGGTGGGGATAGGGAAGGTAGGGTGGGGATGGTGGGGATGGGGGGGCTCGGAGCAGGGATGGCTGGGGGTGGGGGTGGTGGGGAAGGTAGGTTGGAAGGTGGGGGATGGGGAATGCACGTGCATAGAGGCTGGGGGCCGGTGTTCGGAGGATTGTTAACCCACCCAGTCCCCCCGACGGATGATGCACATCACCACTTTTTTTCATGTTCAGACCCACTGACGTGCATCATACGTCAGTCAATTGCAAGACCCATTGTTTGCACATTTTTCAAGATTCATGGGTGATTTTTGGTAGGCACATGTGGGAGACCTTCCTCTACTCGCTGTCAAGCGGTGATACTGCCTGGCCCCACCTGACCCCCTTTCTCCCTCCCCCTCACACTCGGCAATTCACCTGTTAGCGGTAACCAGGCCAGTAAAGACATGTTGTGCCACGGTCTCTCCAATGACGAAATTCACGGTGAAAGTGATTCCTGAGGTGGAGGACAAAAAAATAAAGAAGCTAGAGGAAGAAACAAATAGAAGTGATGAGGTGGTAACATCATAAAGGAAGGTGCCATATGTTGGTGTTTTAGGTGAGTGAACAATGCTTATATTACCTATATTATTATGTGAAAACCAATGTAGTCTTGTACTACACATAAATTCATACCAAGTAAATAAATAAATAAATACGTAATTTAAAGTGGCTTGAATTAGTTAACCCTCCCATAGTTTGTTTTCTTTGAAGCCAGGTACCCTGAGAGAGAATGAAAAGGTAAGGGTGACTGTCACCTGTAGCAACATTTATAATCCCAGGAGGGCGATTTCTCTATGAATTTTCGATGTTTCTCAGCAAAAGCGGAGGTTTGAGCCAAAAAAAAAAAAAAAAAGACAAGTTGAAAATTGGTCGGGTTCTGAGGCTGGGTTGGGTAAAAAAGTGGCCGGGACTGGGCAGGTTAAACTGAAGCTGCCGCTTGTGGCAATTTATCTTGGTCTGTAGTTTCCGAAGGAGGTCCAGGCCCAGGTAGCTGTTGTACACATGACAGGACGAGTCAAAAATGATAACTCGGTGTTGTGCAGAGGTCTGTTGGTGCATGTCTGCATGTAGGGCCCGAGTTTTCCCACAGATAGACAGGGGGCCATCCCCCGCGTCCACATGGTAAGCTGAGGTGGGAGTGGGCCGAACGTCGAACGGTGACGGGAGTAGAAATGGCTGTATAGGCTGGATCTGGCTGTTCCTGTATCGGCCATAAGCCTCGCCTTAACCCCATTGAGTCTCTTCTTGTTATAGACTGGGGGTTGATATTTCTGTGAGGTGGCCCCTGCCACCGTGGGGAGTTGCGGGGATGGTCCTAAAAAATCCAGTTGTTGACGTACGTCGTCGTCCTCTGGCTCTGTTTCTCCAGGGTTGGTACAGAGGACTTGGGGGGTGTTGTCCTCAGGGTCTTCGTTTTCCATGGAGGAAACCTTACAGCGTCCCTGGGTGGCCATCTTTCAATGGACAGCCTTGAGCTGTTCCCTGATGTCATGGAGTGGGCATTTGTTATTACATGAAGTGAACTCCCATGGGTTAATGGCGATTAAGTTGGCTTCCCTGGGGTTGCTTCATTTCTGTGTGGGCTTAGCCTTGGATATGGAGAGTGGTGGTGGAAGACTTGGTTTGACTGGAGGTGACCCTGGGGTGAAGGGTGACGCTGCCTTCTTTGTTGAGAACTTGCTAACAGCGCCGACCTGTTGTGGGGAAGAGCGGGTGGCTAGGAGACGACGTATCGGATGTCTTTCTCCAGGTCTCCCGTCAGGTCATATATGGTTAAGTACTTCCTGACAGCACTGGAGAGAATCCTGATCAGGGTGTTAAAAGTGCGTTGCTCCCGGGTTGGCGCATCGCACTCCGGGTACGTGGCGGTTACGAGCTGCCTGGTTTGGACAACTGTGTCATCAAGGTTACCGTCATATGCTAGGGAGTCGGGCTGTGCTAGTGCTATGACCTTTCCTGGCTAAGGAGTAACTGCTATAACTGCTTGGGTTACCAGTTGAACAAAATCCACCCATGTCAGCTCCGGGATGATCTTGGGTGGGTGCAATACTGGCTACAATCTTAACCAGGTTTGGCAGGGTCACTGTTATCTTCTGCCTCTCCCTCTCAAACCCTATGTCCAGAAGTGGCTTGACTACCTCCAAGTATGTGTGGATGTCATACTGTTCAGGGTCAAATTTCAGTAATGGAATGTGAGGTTTTGCCACCATTTTGCCAAGTTTTTCCTGCTCCTTCTTGTCACCCACCGGGTCAAGAACCACCACTAACCACCAGTGTTTTGCGACGTGTTTTAGATCCAACTTCTTGTCCCTTAAGCATGACGCCTAGTATGGGGTCCTCCTTCTAGACCGGGTTAGGTATTCTAGCAACACTGGGAACATAGCACAAAAACTCAGATGGACAACCTTACACGTGTATTACCTTATTTGATACAACTGGGTATAACAATTACACACAGTACAATGGAGCAATAGTACAGGCACTTTCAGTCAAGATCAGAGGACAATGTGTTGGGTGGCAAAGCCTTGAGCTGCTGCTGGTGATGAGGGAGTCCCATCAGGTGTGGCGACCTTTGTCTGGGGGCCATGGGGGGCGGCACGGTCATGGGCTGCTGTAGGTGTCCGCCCTGTGTCACCAGGGTTCTGCCAGGCGAGGCAGCCTCCTACTGGTAGTGCGGGACTGCTGCTGAAGGTTGGGTCATCCAGGATTGGTTTGGGGTGGCGTAATTAGGTACCCACTATTTTTTTTTTTTCATGTGTCTGACTCTGGGCATAGGCTTTACAACCTGCTATCAAGGCCCAGCAGTCCTCCATACACCTCTACATGTCACCACTTCGGCGCTTAACACCCACCGTCCATATTGAATACATGCTAGGGCTGTCTCATACAGGACTGGTGTATTGGTATTAGCGGGGTTATTTTTACGACATGTCGGCGGGTCTTCTGGTAGATCAGTAAAGCCTGATTTAATGAAATTCAAATCCTTAAACTGTTCCCTGCCTCAGCGAGGATTCGAACCTGGGTCCCTCGGAACTGCAAACCAACTCTCTACCGATCGAGCTACCGCCTCCAGTACAACAGGAAAGGCCTTATGGTCGGGCCTCTGGACTGGGCCCAAAGAGAGAGAGTAGGCGTACCCTTCAGAGCCTACTCCAGTGAACAGGACATCGTCTGGCAGGATGAAGAAGGCCTCGGCTTGGTGTCCTCGAGCTGTCCCGGCAGGATCTCTGTCTGCTGCTTCTCTCTGTCAGCATATCTGTCTGGGGGTGTCGCGAGGAGTCTGTCAGGTGCTGGTGCCTCTGGGAAGCAGGTTGAATGGCTCGGACCCCAGGTAGAGGTAGTACCACAGGGCCTCACCAGACCTCCTCCAGAGAAGGGACTCTGGGTGAGGGATCCCACTCTGCCACAGGAAATGGTGGGCGAGCAAGGGAAGTCCTTGTAGGTGGAAGGTACGGGGGTATGGGGCGGTGTGTAGCCGGTCCCTCCTCAGTATGGCAAGGGGCAGTTACCAAGTCCCCTATCACTTGCCTCTTCGAGGCTGCTGCCCTAAAGCGGCAAGGGGCTGTCACCGGTGTGCTGGAGCAGCAAGAGGCCGTCACCTGTGCTTCGCTTCCTTGTGGGAGGGCAGGCGTAATGCGGCAAGGGGCTGTCACCCGTCTGCAGGGGCGGTGAGGGACTTTCATCTGATTCCCGTTCCCCAGGAGGACCGCAGGAGTAATGCGGCAAGGGGCCATCACCCTCCTGCCAGTGCGGCAAGAGGCCGTCACCAAATTTCTGTCCCTTCTTGAGGAGGCAGTTGTAATGCGGCAAGGGGCCGTGACTCGGCTGCCGGTGTGGCAAGGGGCTGTAACTCAGCTGCTGGTGCGGCAAGGGGCCGTCACTCGGCTGCTGGTGCGGCAAGGGGTTGTCACCGAGTCCCTGGCTTCAAGTGGACTATTTAACTAGGAGTGGCAAGGAGCCATCTCCCGCCGGGTATGGCAAGGGGCCGTTACTCGGTCCTGCTGAGGGCAGGAAGTAGCTGCAGAGCAGCATAGGGCCATCTCGTCCCTACTGCGGCAAGTGGCCGTCAACAAGGTGCTGTCTGGGCCTATGGAGCTTGCCCCACCCTGAACCTGTGGAGCGCTGGCCTGGCTGGAGTGTAGTGTGGAGTTACTGCTCACTCTGGTTGGTGTTGGTTGTGGGTGAGAGGGGTGTAATGTAAAGGTAGAGGTAATCTCTTTTAGCCCTGAGTGCGTGCGCTCCTTTTCAACCTCCCTTTTGTCCCTTTCTTGGGTGGGGGTGGCACCTTTATCATACCTGTGCGCAGAAGGACTAACCTGTTGCGCATTTTAGCCTATTTGCTGTAGTTTGGTCGTTTCTCATGTTGCCTAAAACAAACTCAGTAATTTACATAATACCAAGGAAATGTGTACAGATGATTTTATCTTATAACTTGTCTTGAAGGTTTGGGCAGTGCATAGTTTACCTAGGCATTCTATACAATGACGGGTTCCCACTTTGCTGATGACATAAACACTAGCTTTTGCCTGTCACTCACTCCCAGCTGTTTCATAAAGCTCGGTGATTGGCCCAATGTTTCTGTGTTGTGCTGTCTGATTGGTTGGCAGGGTCTCAGTTGATGACTAAATATCCCCAAAAAACATTCCCTACACACACACACACACTGTACGTACATTAGGGCGGTGTGAATAAACATTCGGGAACATTCATCTCACTTCCCAACATCATAGCTCGAATGTTTACTAACATATCTATATATCTCTACATGTTTTACAATCATTTGAAAGCGTACTTGATTAGCTTTTGGATGGGATGCTTGGCATTTTGATACGAGGTATGGTTTTCGAGTAATAAGCGAAAAAGTAAAACCTTTTTCTGACAGAGAACAGAGTTTTTATTCGGGGAGCTCTAGTGAGAAACTTTTTGGCAGTGCTATGTTTTCATTTTATCATCTTATGCAGAATTTTATGGTGTTTCTCAAGATATATGCAGATTTCTCCTACGCTTCACAATTTTCGAGAAAAATGCAAAAAACTACAGTGTACTCACGCCATTTCGTGACTATAGGGCTATTTCCTGCCTCCCTCAAACCTACTGCACTGTTTCACTATTTCCTTGCCACTAGGTATTGCAAACTATATTCACATGATTCACTGACACTTTTTATAGGTGAATACTCACATTTGGTACAGGGTAGAGGCAGTGTAGTTCTGGGACCAGGGTTAGAACCAGTAGCAAAATCTTCGTTAGCCCAAAGGCTGATAACTGCCACAAATTCTTCACAAATACCTAAATTTCCTATTGCAAATGCCAAATCTAATCACAATAGTGCCCAAAAACTCAACATAAGCACTATTGGTACAGTAAGACCTCACTATATCGGACTAACTGGGGCCCAAGCTATCCCCCAAAAAAGCGAAATTCCGATAAAAGTGACATTCGGACTTCCCTCTACTAACCCGGACTTTTTCCGATAAGACATTAGTCCGGACCCCACCCAAGGTTTTTCTCCCTTGATGTCACCAAGTGTTTTCACTACCATTCCAGGACTGTACTGTATTATACATTCATTACAATAATCAAATGGTCCTGTACAATATATACTGAATAATTATGCTCTACTGTACACTGATAAACATGTCTTTTATTAACCTTATTGTGATGCACAGTACATAGAGTAGCTGAAGTGGTCCATTAATGGAGTCTCTAGAGTAGACATGATTGAACTTGAGGTAGGTGATGCACTTTTAACCCGGCGAGTCCCATCGACGTATGATGCACGTCGCTACTTTTTTCCGCGGACAGACCCAACGACGTGCATCGTACGTCACGCAATTGCAAGGTCCATTGTGTGCACATTTTTCAACATTCGCGGGTGATTTTTGGTAAGCATATGTGGGAGACCTTCCTCTACCTGCTGTCAAGCGGGGATACTGCCTGGCCCCACCTAACCCCCCCTTCCCCCCTCCCCCCCAACGATGTGCATCATACGTCACGCAATTGCAAGGTCAACTGTGTGCACATTTTTCAACATTCGCGGGTGATTTTTGGTAAGCATATGTGGGAGACCTTCCTCTACCTGCTGTCAAGCGGGGATACTGCCTGGCCCCTCCTAACCCCCCCC
>JAGKTI010004858.1:14396-48097 GCA_018397915.1 Birgus latro | reverse complement strand
CACACCAAAATGCAAACACAGCCACACACATCCTCCAACCTTACCTCAATACAGTACACGAATGGTTCACTACAAACAGACTCAAAATAGCCCCAACCAAATCTACAGTGACCCTGCTCACAAACTGGACAGCAGAACACAGTCATATCCCACACCTCACCATACACAACACTCCCCTACCACACACACCCAAAATCCTTGGTGTAACATACAATACATCAATGCCATTTAAACCACACATCACAAACATCAAACACAAATGAACACCTACACTCAATGCCCTGAGGTCACTTGCCCACACAACATTTGGACACAACAAAGAAACCACCACCACAGTATACAAACAATATATAAGTTCAGTGATGAATTATTCAAGCCCTGCTTGGGCTCCTAACCTCACTAAAACACACTATAACTCTCCTCAGACCATACAAAACAAGGCCCTAAAAATAATCACAGGCTGCACAGCTACTACACCTACAGACCACCTACACCAAGAAACCAAAGTCTTCAAAGTCAAGGATCATCTAGACATGAGAGGCACCCAAATTCTTGCTGCAGCCTGTACAAACCCACAACATCCACTACATTACATGGCAGCACATCAACACACACCAAGGAACATTAAAACAACACCCAGCACACAATATCATACACAAATACTGTCTTCTCTTCCCCCCCGCCCGCATCAAACCAGCTTTCAGAAGCATATCCATACTCAAATCACTCGCCGCTCCATTCAGTCACTTAAAGACAACACACAGCAGCATGCACGGTCTCCTGATATCCATCCTTCTGAATTCTATCTCCCTCGTGAGGACAGGGTCCACCTGGCCAGGCTGAAATGTTGGCATCATCCAGCCCTCAAGTTATCAGAAGAGGCTGGATGATTCCATCGCTGATGCCTGTCCAGGATGTAACACAGCACCCCATACTATTATGCACATCATGGAAAACTGCACTGCATACAATTACCTACGCCATCAACACAACATACACTCCTTGAGAGCTCTGTGGGAAAGCCCGGTCTCGGCCGTGGCCTTCCTTAGGGATTCGGGGCTGTTCAGCCAGACTGCCTAGGGAACAACTACTACTACTACACGAAGTATCCAAATGCATAGCATAGTAACTTGATACAGCCTATAATTAAAGAAAATACTCTGAAACATTCCAAATGAACCCAATTAAAAAAAAATCCAAAAGCTTTAGGAGTAACAATATATGCATCCTAACAATTTTACTGTCCACATTTTGCAGGACACAGTGCCTATTGCTACCAAACTTAAATATCCTAGTGCAAGAAGGGCAGCAAGACTGAACCTTTGAATTATAGGCCAGTGTCCCTAATGAGCATAGTGTCAAAGGTGTTGGACAGCATCATTCTGCATGAAGTTGTTATACATCTGATTGATAATGGCCTCCCTACTGACTCACAACATGGATTTAGAAAAAACAGGATCTGTCTAACAAATATGCTCTGCTACCAAGATGACCTACGGTAGTTAATGATGTGGATAGGCCTAATAGGAATTGTGTGGACATAAATTACCAGGACTGTGAAATGGCAGAGTCCCTCACCAGAGACTAAGTATCAAACTGGAAGGGCTGGGAATAGGAGAATAGGAGGAGGGATCCTGAAGTGGAAATTATTTATGAACAGGAAAGTCCCACAAGGTCACCATAAGAAACTCAGTACCATATCTGATTAGCTACCAGAGTTAAGTGGAGTTCCTCTAGGATCAATATTAGGCCCAATCCTTTTTGTAATTTTCATCAATGATCTTGTGACCAACCTGGATTCAGGAACCAGCTATTTGCTGATGATGCCAGAATCTACAAAATCATCAGGACAAAGGAGAATATGAAAAGATTGGACGAAAGGTGTGAGAAGTGGCTATTAATCTTCAAGGTTGACAAGTGTAAAAAAACAATGCATGTTAGCCACAATAATCAGCTGGCACATTATCAGATGGGAGGGTTTACACTGGATAAGTCCACTGTGACAAAGACCTTGGTATCATGGTATTGGTGAACCTGAGGTCATTGAAGCATGTCGCAAGATTGCAATGAAGGCAAAATAACTGACTTGGTATAATAAAGAGGAACTTTCCATGCTCAACAAAGAAATTCTGGTACAGGTACCACTTTGTTACTTGTACTTCTGATCCTCAACAATGGTGTCCAGTGCCAGGGCCCCATATATAGTCAAGGACATTCAAACTCTGGAAAGAGTGCAACACAGAGCGACAAAGTTGGTACCCGAACTACAACACTTGCCTTACAAAAAGAGATGCTCATAACTTGACCTACAAACATTGGCTGATTGAAGAAAGGCAAGTGACATAACTAAAATGTACAAACTAATGCACAGTTACGAAGACATACCCTACACCCGATTCTTTCAACGGAACTTAACAACCTATGAGTACATTCACTGATGCTCTCCGAACCTGACCACAGCCAAACAACACTTGAAGGGAATTGGTCTGCCCTGTAAGTTAGTAATGAGTAGAATACACTCCCAGAGTGTTGTGAAAGCAACAACAATAGCCATATTTAAATCCCATTGTCTGACACGTTTTAGAGGTGGGGACTACACAAGAAGGACACTTCTTAATTTCCCACTATGTACTCATTTGTAAGCATTCACAGTTAAGTGTAAACTGTACTAAGATGCACTGTACTGGCACTATAGTCATCTAACAAATCTTAGTTGATTCTGGGTGCAACTCAACACATCATTTACTGTACTAAAGGCAGGGTTTTGCTTCAGCTGAATCAGTGTCCAACAGCAACCACAATGAAATATAGTACAGTACCTAACTGAGGCTGTGGGCTAAGTTTAATGTTTTTATATACTGTATTGGCTAAAAATTGATCACTGAAAATTATTTTCCTTCTAGAATAAACTGTGGTCATTTTGATCTTTAAAACTCCACTAAACAGTAATGCTTTCTTCTCCCATGTGTGTCAAACTACAGAGGAAGGCGGCAGGAGGGAGAGGCTGATCCAGTCCCAAAACCAATCCATCCCCAAGTTGCTCTATTTAGGTTGGTGTAGGTTAATAGCCTCTTCTATTTGTAAGGATCCATTTTCAGATCATGGACCTCACCACAGATCCACAGTCAGACATTGTTGTACAGGTATTTGAGCCATTGAATCTGGATTCTGGGATCTGTCAGCCAAGACAGATCTGATGTGAACCCACCTCTCGAGTAGGACTGGGCTGGACCATATACTGTACAATCATTCTCCTACCTTCTCCAAAAACTTTCTATTTTACTGGCCACTGTGACCTTCCTTTATTACGGTAATATACTGGCATCAGGTGAAGGAGATGTAGCTATAGCAAGTACAATACAAGCATACCCTGCAATATGATCAACTGTAATACCCCGCGATAATAATGTTAAAAAATTAACACCCTTCCCCACCTATCGATAATCAGTCCCCGGTTATCCAATGTTTTCTTTTTCCGATGTTTCTTGTTAAACTGATTTTGATGATATTATAGACAAATTTTCTGTTTATGATGATTTATAAACTACTTTTAGACTAAGATTAATGTATGTTAGTCATAGATGGGGTGACCACTGTCATTTCTGGGCACAGTTTACTAAGTACGATTTTTGTCCAGGCTTATTTTAGATGATTTTCAGATATTATTTTTGGGTTTAGGAGTTATAAACTGCTTTTTGTCTTAGTTTAGCTTGTTTTAAAGCTATCTGGGGGTTTATGTGAGCTAGAAACTTGTTTTTGGATTCACTGGGGTGGGTTTTGGACTTGGAGGGGATGATCCCAAGGCTTTCCAACGCATCCCTATGCTTTCAATGTTATAACGTCCCTGATTAAAGATACCCCGCCTCAATGATGGGATTCCATAAACACATCCCACCGTTATAACAGGGGCGGCCTGTACTCAAAAACTACTTACCAGCAATCAGATTAGTAGTAGTTGGATAACATGTGGTGACTGTGAAACACGATCAGGCAACTGGAGTAATATGCCTGTGTGGGACTGTCACTGAATAAATGGTAAATTTTTGTAATGGTACCCAATTATCAGACACTGAAATTAATAAGCTTATTACTGAATTTGAGCAATTCTAAACATTTTCTCTTCGATAAGCATCCTTTGTAAATTCTTTTTTAAAAATATATAATGAATTAGGTGGGTGAGTTTCTCCTGCTCCTATTGCCATCTTCTGTTGTATCTACAGTACATTAAAATATTCAACCTTATTCACAGTGAAGGATTCATCATTCCAAGTAATATTTGTCAAAGTTATGCACACCACACCCATTTCCCTCCGGTAGTATACAGGTATGATACTTCAAGTACACTATGTGGGACCACCTCAAAAAAAAAAAAAAAAAAAACTGACTGCGAAAGTGTACCGAAGTGCATTTTTGAGTACAAAGAGATTCAGTCAATTAACAAGGAAAATATGACTTTTATAGGCAATAAAAAGACCCCCCTCACACTGCATTATGATGGAGTCACAATGTTATAAATGGCAAAACTATCAGGAAAGGATTAGGCTAGAAAGATTAAGATAATTAGGTTAGGTTAAGATTAAGCTGGTAAGATACAGTTAATGTTAGGTCAGGATAAGCTGAGATGAGATTTGGTTTGGATAGATTAGGTTAGGTTTGGATAAAATAGGTTAGGTTTAGGTAAATTTGGTTAGATACATGCGAGCCAGAATTAATGAAGTTATGATCATTTGGGTTAGGTTTTGATAAATTTGCACTGATGAAGGAAGATCTGTGCTAAAATGACACTCTAAGATGGCGACTGTCTGTCTTTGACGCACAAGAAACATGAAAATGCAAAATAACATGAACTTTGGTAAAAAAAAAAAATAATAATAATAATAATAAATCTATCTACTGCCTGGCAAGGAAACAGCAACATAAGGTGGTCCCATGTTTCCATGAAGTATACCCCTCCAATCTTCCATGCAGGTATATAGTACATATATGGTAACTCATACAGGTATGCCATAAAACTGACCACAGCACAAAGGCATCTGGGAATATATAGACAGAAAGAACAAATATCAGTTGAGTCATTTAGTTCATGATCATCATCATCCACGGTAAGTAGGTCCATGCAGAACTGTGAAAAAACATCACATTCAAGTTCAGCCTCGTATGATCCTAAACAGTTCATCCTGCTCTTTTATCATGAACTGGAGGAGCATATACAGTAATCTGGATTCAAATCCAAACTATACCATAATCTGCTCTGTGATCTGTAGTACCAATAGAGGAGATATTCTCTAAACATGACAACAACAGAAGAGACCCCAGGTATGAGATGATGGGATGGACTGACCTTGGGATGAGCAATAACCAAAGAGTATAATGAAGTTGCATACCTGATGGTGAGAAAGCTGCCCTTCCCTGAAGTCCAGCAAGAGTGCCGTTGTTGGCACCCGGAGGGGATGATGGTGGTGTGAGTGACAAGAGGTCCCTGGCGTAATCAAAATTCCCTCCACTTTCTTTCCTGAGGCATTCTCTACTGTGGTTCGGGTTTCCTGAGTGGCCGTCCTTGCTGTGGTAGTGGCTCTTTTCAACGTAGGTTTCATTCTGTGGGGGAACCTCTTCTCTGTCCGCAGGAGGATCTTCATGCGAGTCACCGTACACACCAAGTGGTCCCCCTGTCCCCATGACCATTAAAAAAGGATTAAAGAATCCCCGAGCTAGACCTTACAATGAGATCATATAGCCCCACTAGGTAACATGAGAGCGCTACCCCTCCCAGCACGGCGGTCCCGGGCGCGGCTCGAACTGCGACCCCCGAGCTTGATGCTCTACCTCTGAGCCACCGTGCCCCCTGATAATCCCCATGACCATAATTACTGCGGTACCCTCTGTGGGCTTCATTGCAAATGGCCGCTGGGATAAGCTTTCCTTGCTGGCTGCTGCGTTCTAGCCTGGTGTAAGCTTATCCAAACAGCACTGAATTGACTGAAATATTTATTGATGTAAAAGGTACAGAGTGCATATAGAACAAAAGAAGGTGGTTCTCCGTGATTTTCCTTGCAGGGATGTTCTGCCCATGGAGGTATAACAGGGAGGAGGCAGCATGCCGATCTTTCTCTATCCGCGCGAGGGAAGCCGATGGGCGGGGCTTAGTGGCCCGGTGGGGGAGGGGGGGAGATTGACTCAAAACATTGGGGTTTAGCAAGATGACTTACTACATTTAATTGCTTTCTTGTGTTCACCACACACACAAAGTCGGAGAAATATTATAGAATATGCAAGGTGTATATAAAGACATTCCTTGTCAATGATACAGATCCCTGAAAAACTCAACAGGAACCACAATATACTTAGAAAATGTAAAGTTCTTGCTTTGTTCGCTCCACAGGTAATCATTAATATTCCTTATAAGAAACGCAAACAACGTGTTGTTTTGACATTTATGTAGTCATTTGGCATCCCATGAACCTCTTACAATGGGAGGCTGGGACAGAAGTGGCTCTATCGAAGTGTTAATCACCTATTTTTGAGGAAAATCTGAGTTACATATAGCTGCTGATGAATTTAGTCAAGGGTTTGGAATTGCATGAGGCCATGGAAGTAACGAACAGGTGATATAAATGAGAGAACTGTGTAAAACAAGGAAGGGGACGAAATACGGCGTCAGGGTTATGGTGGTGGCGGTGATGTATCCATGACAACCAACGGAGATGTCTTTGAAGGAAGGATGGAAGGAGGATGCTATGATGGGAGGAATGGAGGCAGGAGGGAAGGGAGGGAGGGAGGAAAGGTACGAGAGACTGTATAGAGGAAAGCTATGAGAAACTGGGTGAAGAAAAGGTAAGACGGGAGGAGAGTTTAGAATGGCATGCAGATGGAAAGCTGAGAATACCCCTCCCCCCCCAAGTATCCATGATGACCGAGGGAGATGTATCAGACGAAGGACAAAAAGTACGACTGGAGGGATATGAATGATACGATCACAGGACTAGATGATAGTCTGGAATGGAGGGGTGGAGGATGGGTGAAAAGGGAGGGTTTGGAACTGGTGTGTGTGATGTGTTAGGAGTGTAGGTAAAATTTTAAAAATGGGGTGACGAAGGGGTGATCGAACCTGAAAATGGAGTGTCTGAAGAACAACTGACGTGGGCACAAGGACATTCTTCCTGAATCTGGGGGAGACCATGCACATTTCTGGGATGGCCGGTGGCACTAAGGCACCCCTTCTGGCTACGTCATGAAGTGTAATCGTCGATTCCTAGTGACCAAAGACTGGCCAGCAGAGATGGAAGCTGTCTGACCTTTAATTCAGATATCCAGACATATTTCCCTTGGCATAGAAGGTTTAATTTTCCCTGTTCTTTAGGATTCCTTTTATTTTCCATATCTTAAACTTAATTCATACGTATACAGTATCGCTGTAACACTGATAGTTAACACAAAAAACAAAAATAGACACGTGCCAAACATAACGCTGAAGTTTAATTTTACGAATAAATCACCTAGGGAAAAGTGTTATGAAATCACTGTAACCACAAAGAATACGATCCTATGCTGTAAAGGTGTCAGGGGAGCCATTGGTGTGGGTGCTCACTCAGCGATGGTCGGGACAGAAATGGTGGTATTGAGTTATATATTGTCTCTGGACATGATTCTTTGGTGTAGGCGTCTGTATACTTTGTTATTTTCAAAATTACCTCAATCACTTATGGTTTTTACATATATTTAAGTTCATTCAGGGAGAAAAACAGTGTAAGTCATTGTTGCCAGGTCACAGGCTTGTACAAAATCGTAGGCAGTTCCAAGGAAAACTGTTGGTACAGAGAAAAAATGAATTGTTCTATATTTTGATAGTGTTTTTGTCACGTATAGTCATACCATTGTTAGTAAACTTGCAATCAACTGTTCTTTATCAAGCTTGCATTTGCATATATCATCAACTTACACTGAACCAGGATGTGGCATCTTTGTAGGCAGGAAGGTGTTGCGAATGAGTCAGTAATGATTCACCTGCTTCGTTATCAAGAGAAAAACATGTTGGATTAGCCAATTTAAAAGGAAAAAGGTTGTGACATTTCGATAAAAATATTGCAGCACCAAAGGAAAATGATCTTATGAAATAAATATCTGTGTAGGATATCACAGTCTTCGATATAAAGTGAATAAGATACCACTGATCGGAAAAGTACTCAGCAGTGCTCGAAACCAGACTACAGGCTCCAGGTTGAGTGGCTGGTAAGATACATAAATTTAGCTACTAATAAGGGGAAACTATAATTGGCCAGAATTAATTTAGTTGCCCTATCTCTATGCCTTCATACCAGCCTTAATGTTAGCAGGATATGAGACTGAACGGAATAGATAAATGTTCTCTGCAATATAAAAGCATAACATTATAGAAAAAGTCGATTTGCCTAAATATCGCTATTATAAATGACTGCCCCAAATCTTGTGGAAAGCCACTGCCCCACTGTCTGTTGTGGGCGGGAGGCGGTGGCGTGACGTCATTTTACGTTGATTACTACAGGCTCCAGTAAGACATTTCACTTTGGCTACTGAGAAGGGGGACTTTAATTTGTCAGAATTCATTTATTTGTGGCACTTGTGTGCCTTCATAGTGCCTTGCTATTATTCANGCCAGGAATTTTCAGTAATTACGCATTTCTGGCATATTGTTTGAATATTTTTGTGCTTAGCATTTCTCAAGCGTCTGCTTAGAACATATTTACCGATTTTTGTGGAGTCGCTTGGCATCTCATAAACCTCTTACAATGGGAGGCTGGGACAGAAGTGGCTCTAACCTAAGTGTTAATCACCTATTTTTGAGGAAAATCTAGTTACACATTGATGCTTATGAATTTAGTCAAGGGTTAGGAATTGCATGAGGCCATGGAGGTAACGAACAGGAGATATAAATGAGAGAACTGTGTAAAACGAAATGCGGCGTCAGGGTGATGGTTGTGAATGTGGTGATGTATCCATGGTAACCAACGCATATGTCAGGGAAGGACCGAGGGAGAAAGGAAAGCGAAATGAAGAAAGGAATAAGAGAGGGAGGAAAGGTAGGAGTGACTGCATGGACGGAAGTTTTGTGAGAATGGATGGAGAAAAGATAAGTGGATGAGATTCGTGGACTCTGGTTTTGCCTGGGGGTGCCTCTGGCCGAGCCCACTGGCATAACCCACCTGTGGTACGAAGCTGAACCCCGAAGGCAGAGCCACGAATGGGTGCTTTAGCGCCTGCTCGTAGGAATCAGGCGGGCTGGGCTTCTGTTTCTGATGTTAGGACTTGGTATCCCGATGACATGGGCCCTAGTCCATGTTCGTGAGCCAGGGCTCACACTCCCTTGTACAGGGGGGGCGTGGAGGGAGGGTTCGTAGTCCATGGGATATAGGTAAGACATAGGTTAATAAGGGGCTCCCCATAGGGGTGCCTTGGACCCTCTCAGGTATTACTTCGAGAGGTTACCGGGACTGGTTGCAATGGGACAGACAGGTGCTTCGGAGGGGCTTCTGCTGTCATAAGTAACAGTTGTCCTGAGAAGATTGTTTATCTACGAGATTTCACGCTAGGACAGCCACGTCACTTCACAGCGCCATATATGACTTAGTATATACTGACTGACTTATTCAGTGTGGGTAGAGTTAACCTTCAGGACGACACGATAAAGACAAAAGAACTAAGGCGAATCTATTAACTATCCTAGGACTTTATTATACAAGCAACATAGACTTTTGCCACTGAGGATGTGTATATAGTACTCACTAACAGTGACGGTGACAGACAGCACATTTAAAAATGGGATGTACCGAAGAACGGACAAATAAAATTTTCACATCTCCACCTCCTGACCTGGCCAAGGGGTCTATATACTGCTATTCAAGATGGATTATTGTATTTACCAGTATGGCAAAGGAGAGAGAGAGAGTGAGATTGAAACAACCCATGATCAAAAAATAAAATTAATGAAACAAATAAATTCCAAAATACGAAAATAAGTCACTTTTCACTAGACGAAAACAGCAAAGAAATATGAGGAGATAGGCCTCTGTCTGTCTGTCTGTCTCTCATTTATACTTATGTTTCATCTAAGAGTACCAGATAAAACGGGAGGTCTATATTAGCATATTAACATGTACGAAATGTTAGAAACTGGATGGTCATCGAAGAAAACGACGCCCACGCACAGAGTCACGATTACACAGTCTGGTCAGTGTTGCCAGCTGGGATATATGTGGAAAAATTGCCGAGGAAAAAACTGTCAGGGAAACCACAGAACGTTGGTTGTGAAGTATCCAAATTGAAAGAAAGTAATAGACAAATGGAAACAGACATCAGCAACACAGAATCAACAATCATAGTCAAAAAGAAAGCCAAGCACAAACGGAGTAGGTAATTTCAACATGACCTGGGCTGGATCCAGCACATTGCAACTGAACAGTCGAAAAATCAAGATATACTTTATTTTTACTGGCTTAGTGATATGAGGGTAATAATATAGGCAAATGCAACTGCAAAACGATATATATATTGCATGTGTTTTAGTACAACAGGGAAGAAATGTTGCTGGTTCTTTGAAAGCAGTGGTAAGGAACAGGGAAGTGAGCATGGAAAGAAAAAAGTCACTGCATGATAGTACTGTGAAGCCTACTCTAACGTATGAAAGTGAAGCCTGGACCTTGTTGGAAGGACACAAGTCAAGCGTGAGAGCAGTGGAAATGAATTATCTGAGAGGAGCTTATGAGTTACATGGAGAGACAGACTGACAAATGAGGAAGTGAAGGAGGGCTGTGGTGTGGATGTGGATGTGATAGAGTGAAGAAGCGCTGTGGTGTGGATGTGGATGTGATAGAAAGTGTTAGAAGAAATTCATTGAGGTGGTTTGGCCATGCGGAGAGGATGGACAGCGAGAGACTGACGAGGAGAGTGTATGCGAGTTAGGTGGAGGGGGGGAGGGAGGGGGAGGCCGAGGATGAGATGGAGGGATGGAATGGAGAGGTATATGAGAGAGGGAGGTGTGGGCTAGGAGCAGGCAGTGAAGTGGCATTGGACAGGGCGACATGGAAGCGATTTGTTTGTGGTCACCCCTTACGGGATTGAGGCGTCTGGCAATAGTTAGATAGATTGACAGTTTTAGTAAATAACTTTGCTCTGTTATTATACGTAATTATACAAAAAAAAAAAAAAAAAAAAGGAGGTGTACATGCTCCCGTTAAATCCGTGCCTGATACTTGAAGACACACCAAACTTAAATCCTAAAATCCTACAAATATTGCTAATCTTGAGTCCTGCAAAAAAAATAATTACAGTACTAAAAACTAACTATTACCCGTAATTCGAGGTGCCTGCAAGTCCAGAATAAAGTAATATCTTCAACTTAGATGAATCAAATATCACACAATCATCATGTGTAATAAAATAATCAAATATATACAAAAGCAATATGAGACAATCAACAACTATAACAATCATCAGATATAATAATCATCAGATATAGCACAATCATCAAATATAACAATCATCAAGTCATCAGATAATATACAATCATCAAATATAAAACAATCATCAAACATAAATAGCAATCAAATTTAACACAATCATAAAGTACAGCACAATAATAAAAAATAACACAATTATCAAATATAAACAACGATCAAATATAACAATCATCATATACAACACAATCATCAAATATAAGACAACCATCAACAATCATCAGATATTACACAATCATCAAGTATAACGCGATCATCAAACATAAATAATAATCAAATATAACACGCTATCATTAAATCATGCAATCATCAGATATAACACGCAAACAAACCGGAAAAAGACATGACACGGATTCAGCAAAACGTCCAATCCGAGAAACAAACAGGGGTAAACTCAGAACAAAGTAGGCTATAAAACCTCGCAACATCAGTATTCTTGAAGCAGGCAAAATGGATCACGAGGAGCAAAGATATAATTTAGAGCTGCTAGAAAAAGTAAAAGGGAACACATTTGAATTAAATATCTTGATAAGTGAAAGTGACAGTTACACCTCTGAAGTAAGGAATATGAAAATAATAATTCATACATTTGTGTGTGTGTGTGTGTGTGTGTGTGTGTGTGTGTGTAAATGACACTAATAATAATACAGAAGTATATCTTACCGACTATTCGACCATGATGTTAGATTAAAGAAACTTCTTAGAGTTGATAATTCTACATAATAATAATAATAATAATAATAATAATAATAATAATAATATCATCATCATCATCCGGACCTCCTTTCCCAGCCTAGGACAGGGAGAGGAGTAGCAATGTCCAGACACCCCAAATATGCCCAATCCAATGGGCTACGCTTCCATTCACTCCTCATTCAAGTCCCCGGAATCCTGGCTCTATCGGATACGCCAAAAACATTCATCACGTTCTGTAGCCTCATATAAACGTATCCGATAGAGTCAATCCCGACGCTGCCACGTTAAAAAGGGGTGCCAAATTCATCCAGCTAGCTCGATTTCTTGTCAGTTCTCTAGCCTCACCGACTTCCAAACCTCTTTTCCTCACTCACTCATCCACCATGTCTCTCCACCTTCTCCTAGGCCTACCTCGCCTCCTTCCTCCTTCAAATTCGCTGAGATATACCTTTTTCACCACTCTATTGTTATCCATTCTCTCCACGTGACCATACCATCTCAGCACACTCATCGATTATGGTGTCCACCGACTTTCTCACTCTACATCTTTCACGAATCACATTGTTTCGTATCCTATCCACCCTCTGTACTCCACATACATTCCTCAGCAGTCCCGTCTCCACTGCTCTTACTCTTGACTTTTCATTTTCGTGCCACACCATAGTCTCACATCCATATGTTAAAGTTGGCACTAACACTCCTTCATGTAAGCCTCGTGTAGCTCACTCGAGCCTTTGTTTCTTATCAAGGCCTTCATTGCACCAGCTACTTTCCTTCCTTGTGTCACTCTACTTTCCACTTCTTTTGCACATTTTCCTCTCTTTTCTATCACTGTACCCAGGTATTTGAACTCTCTCACCAGTTCCAGTCTCTCTCCATTCACTGTAACATCGAACTGGGAGTCACCTTCTTTCTCAATAACCATCACTTTACTCTTTTCGACATTTACTCTAAAGGCACGACGCTCACAGACATTAGCAAAACTCTGCACTAGCCTACCAAGTTCTTGTCCGGTATTTGCAAGCAGTACTGCATCAACAGCATGCAACAAATTTGAGATATTCCATCCATACTCAATAAACTTATGCCACGAAAATTCTTGCACTCACTTCGCTCACATTTATTTTTGTACAGGGGTACAATCACAGCCTTTTCCACTCTGCTGGCACGGTTTCATTCATCCATGCCTTCTTACATATCTCCAACAAGCACTTCATTCCACTCTCTCCACTACACTTCATACACCTCATCAACCCCAGCTGCTTTCCTATTTTTAAGCCGCTTCACAGCACTCTTCACCTGTGCGAATGTCACGTCTCCTGGCACTGCATTCCTTCGCTGCTCACCCCTAAAACCAATAATGTTTACAACCGCTCTGCTCTCTCATTTCCCATTAACCGGGCTTTCAAAAATATTCTTTTCATCTGGTCCTTACTTCATCCCCATAGCACCACCTACATCCTTCACACCATCACATTTCTTTCCGTTTTCACTTCTAAATTTCTGCACCTTTTTCCAGAATAACTTCCTATTTTCAGAGTAGTTTGTATTCATTTTTCTTCTTAGATCATCATTTACCTCCTTCTTTTTCCTCTTCACTAGTCTCTTTACGTGCTTCTTGCTCTCAGTACATTCAGTTCTTATTTCAACTGAACCTCTGTCCTGCAACCACTTTCGCCACTTCTTCCTCATTTCCTCCACTGCTCTCTTAACCTCATCATCCCACCATGCCGTACCTTTCTTCATTGTTGTTACTCTTGCCACACCACACACCGCTTTAGTATTCCTAACTAGGCAATCCCTGTATGCATTCCACAGGCTGTCCAGATTCATTTCATTCCAATTTACTGATTCAAACTCCTCCTCTACTTGGTCCTGTAATCGTCTGCCATTTCTTTGATCCTCAGCTTTTCAACTTTCAGTCTTTCTCCCTGACTGCTCCTTTCTCTCCTGATCCACCTCACTCCTCTCAGCTTGATCTTGCATACCGCATACCACAATCATATGATCTGACAGAACTCCACATTGTCCTCTCACGGCCCTCGTACCAGCAACCATTCCCAGCATCGACCTCTCTACGAGCACGTAATCACTCAGGCTTCTTTCTACACGATCCCCGTTCCCTCTATACCATGTATATTTATGTGCATCTTTGTGTTTGAAATACAAGTTACAAATGCACAACCTCCTCTCCTGACACATATCCATAAGTCGCTTCCCATTATCACTTTCTCCTGGTACTCCGTTACAACCCATTATGTTATCCTCAGGACCAATGCCTACTCTGCCATTTATATCACCCATTACGATAATGATGATAATGATAATAATAATAATAATAATAATAATAATAATAATAATGATCGTGATCGAACCCCTCCTTCAGCAGCACAAAATCAAAGATCCAGTAAAACAAAATTAAGCCATAAAGGCAACATTGGTGACCAAATAACAACGCTTCACACAACATATACAACCCTGGCAGACTTACAAATACAGATTTATATTGGCCTATAACCAAATAAATCTAGACCCCATAACCATTCCTGGATATACTATACATAAAACTAACTCAGTAGAAAATGATGCACCTTTGGGCCCTATTCAAACAAAAACTGTATACACGGAGTTACCACGCAGAAGACCCTATCTCCCATACTCGTGTGTTCATGAATGATTTCACATTGACATTCCAACATATATCATTGGTGATGTAAACGTAAAGCACCACTACCTTAGGTCTGAAATGCACCTGGCAACAGAATAACCCGGTTATTTAACGCATGGAATGTAATTCATGTCGTACCCAATTTCCCAATACTGCTTAAACACTGTTACAACTCCAGACATACGTGTATCACAGGGAAAGATAAAGTATAGCACCAAAATTATACCAGACCTGGCTCAATGAAAACATCGGATCAAATCGCGGTAATAATTACTACCGGTATTTCTTCTACTCAATAAAGATGCCAATTATACCACGACATACATTAATGATGGCAAAATGGGGTAACCTCAGAAATACAACAGACCGTCTTCTTGATAAAGTGCCAGAAGGGCAGATTTTGAGGTATATTGATAAAGAATTAGAAAAACTGTAAACAGTTAATCTAAATGCTCTAAAAGCCTTAACTCCAATAATGAACAATAGTGGTAGGTGGTGGCGACCATCATCCACTCACTTGATGTAGTGCTGCCTACTTCTTCCTTAGCCTTTATCATTCTTTTTCTGTGCCTGCCCTCCTTTCTTCCTATTTCTCCTATATTTCCTGTCACTTCTTACTGCTTTTCTTTCCTTTACAGGTGGCATTACATTGAGTGACAAGCCAAATGGTTTCCTGTAAGCCAAGAAACCATGTACAACGCTGGGTGGTAACCATATAACCAAACCATACGTGCTCCCTACGTGTCAACAAGTGGGTTGGTGGAGGGTTAGTGCCCCTCCCCGTAAAATAAATAACTCAAAGTCAAATGGCCACCCCTTACGGGATTATGGTGTCTGGCAATAGACAGATAGACTGATAGCCTGAAACTAATAAATGATATAGGAGACTATCTAGAGAGCAGTGGGATTCCCAGCCACCATCAGTCCCTCCCTTTTAGTCGCCTCTTACAACACGCAGGGAATACGAGGGTAATATTCTACTTCCCCAGTACCCAAGGGATCCCCCTATCCCAGGGGATAATGGCTAATACAACGACTCACTTTTGCTGCTAAGAAGGGTGACTTTAAATGGGCATAACTGTTTAATTAGGTCACCTCTGTGCCTTTATGTCAGCCCTTAATCTTCCAAGAGATCTAACAGAGTATATTGGAAAAATGTTCCTTGTGATATAAAAACACAACTGAGTCTTCGATAAATTAATGACTGCCCAAAACCAGATGAATAGGCACTGCTCTAATTTGCCACTCTCTGTTGTGGTCCCAAGTCTGTGGCATGATGTCATACATGTACTATGAAGTTACCGTATCTCAGTTGAAACGTACAATGAAATAAATGTCATGCATTGCTCGCTCTATTTGGCCCTAGCCCCGTGAACCGAATTCCACGACGAGGCCCCGACAGAAAAGGGCCTCCCTCTATGCCGTCTAGTAGTCCAGCCCAGACGACCCAGCATCTGGCAAGAGTCCCGTGCCTCCTGCGAGAGGACATCTACGACGGGACTCCCTCCACACCTGGCCGACATTTGTAAAAAGGGATTAAAGAATCCCCCGAGCTAGACCTTACAATGAGATGATATAGCCCCGCTAGGTAACAGGAGGGCGCTACCCCTCCCGGCACGGTAGTCCCGGGCGCGGCTCGAACTCGCGACCCCCCGGTCCCGAGCTTGATGCTCTCTACGTCTGAGCCACCGTGCCCCCGCCGACACTTGTAAGCAACCCGAGTATCCAGTCCCCCAGAACTTGTTTTGTGCCTGAATAGTGTATTGTATGATATTGTATCTGTATCTTGTTCAGTGTTGTATAACTAAGGTAATATACGTGTAAGGTTGGTTCAGCCGAGTTTTTATGCCCTGTTCCTCTAGTTGTATGCACTAGAACCGGTCTAGAAAAGGACTCCAGATCAGTCGTTCGTGATCAAGGGACAAGGAGTTGAACCTTGAACACGCAGCATAACATAATCAAATGACGTTTAGTGGTTTCGTGGGTTAAGGCACTCTAGCTGGATGGAGCCTGTAGGCTATAGGTTCCATCTCATGGGTGGCTGGGGCAGCTTGCGTGATGTCGCTCACGGATGAGTGAAATTGGTCATCACATTTAGTGTCGGGACTGATTAGCCTAGCCCTAGGGCCCTACGTTCCTGTTTATATAGGGCAATATGGGAGTGGATGTTGTTATCCCTTAGGTATGGATATAATTACCTGTGAGATGTGGAGTCAACAGTTGTTATAGCTAAACCTAGAGGTTTAATTTTATTAATCTATTTGTTTTGTTTTTTGTGAAGTTTCTGTATTAATCTCTAATTCTAGCACAATGCTCACATATTTTTGTGATTAGCGACTCTCGGGTATTGACTTTGACCTACTGCTCTGAAAAACAAATTTACTTATTGCCTGACGCTCAACCCTTCCACCAAGTTTGGTTACGGTGGGATCAAAACTGTTATGTTGTTAGCATTTGCACCCATAGATCGAACTCTGACTCAGCGATGGGTGAGTGGTCACCGTTGCTGACTGCAATATTGCCGGCCCGTTAGCTCCAGGGTTCAAATCCTGGTGCAGACAGCTAGCATCCCTCAAGTGATCATTCACCCTTAAGGGTTGGTAGGTAAAACGAGTATCTTGGGTAAAACGTAAGGGATGTGACTACGGTAACCTGGATGGTGCAGTGCCTTGTATCCCAACATATTTGTTGGAAAGCCCACCGCAAGCTCAGAGAGACCTAAGTTAGAGACGAACGCTGTGCCTACGTGCCTCATGGTGTGCCCCACCTTTACCCTTACATTACCTGTGATCTTGGCCTTTGTTCTCAAAACTCAATCATTTCACTTTTGCCTTACCCTGAACCTTTCCCTCAACCTTAGTCAAAATTAGATACAAACTTTGCTTGGTCAGCATCTAACCTAGCCTTGTGGCTTTGGCCTATTGTTTTTGAAATGCCCACCCCGATGGGAGACCTAGGGAGGGGTGATGCAACACCCGACCCACATAGGAACAACAGGGAGGGTGACGAAACACCAACCCTAGGAGGAGACCACCGGGAGGCTCACAGGGCGCATGGAGACTCAGGGCTATACGGGTCTATGGCCCCTACTGCCTTGCGCCCTTCTCACCCTCAACCAGCACCACTCAGAGAATGCAGTCCGGCAGCCTAGTCTCCAGCTGGGCCAGCTCTCACCAGGATTGGGGTGGGACTTGTGTAACCACAGCGCCAGACAGCACCGCGGTAACGGCCACAGTCTGTACCTGAAGGAAGAGGCAGCCACCATCTGCTCTTCGCTTGCAGCCACTCCTGGAGGCAGCACCGCGACGACGGCCACCGTCTGTGTCGGGAAGGAGAGGACGGCCACTGTATGCCTCTTGGCTGCATGCCCAGAGAAGGGAAGAACCGCAGCGATGGCCACCATCCATGCTGGGAAGGAAGGATCGGCAACCGCAGCGATGGCCACCGTCCATGCCGGGAAGGAAGGATCGGCCACCATCCATGCCGGGAAGGAAGGATCGGCCACCGTCCATGCCGGGAAGGAAGGATCGGCCACCATCCATGCCGGGAAGGAAGGATCGGCCACCGTCCATGCCGGGAAGGAAGGATCGGCCACCGTCCGACCTCTGTCTGCTACCTCCACAGGAAGCAGGACCGTGGTGACGGCCACTGTCCACCCTTTGCTTGCTGTCCAGGGGGTTGGAGGAACCGCGCTGATGGCCACCGTTCGCACCGGTAAGGAACAGCCATCGTCCTCTACCTCTGTGACTTCCCCTATGGAGGACGTCCCTTGCTCAGCCCACCACTCCTGTGGGACACATTTCTCCCCAAAGAGGCAGCCCTCAGGAGGAGTTGCGGCTGAAGGAGATGTGTCGAGGCCCTGTGGTGAGCCTGAGAGTCAACACCCTACAGCCAGCGCCCAGACGACGACCCTAGTTGTCGGACTCACGGAGGAAGGGACGCCACAGGCCGCAACTGTTGGCGGCTCCGCCCGAGGAAGACAGCAGCTCTCGGACACCCAGGGGTGCCCCCAGGACCCCGGGGGCATGACCTCCCAAGCCCCATTGGCCGGAACGCCACCTCCAGGAGCGGGCGCAGACAAGCGCGCCTACTCACCCTATTCAGCCCTAGCCCCGAGAGCTGAACTCCCCACTGAGGCCCCACAAGGAGAGGGCCTCCCTCCATGCTGCCCAGCAGCCCACTCCGGACGACCCAGCCCCTCACAGTAGTCCCGTGCCTCCTGTGAGAAGACACCTGACAGGACTCCTCCCACACCTGGCTGACACCTGTGAGCAGCCCAAGTCTTCAGCAACCCAGACCAGAGTCCTCTTGTCCTGATTGTGCCCTTAACCTGAATAGTGTACTGCATGAATATTGTATTTGTACTATGTTCAGTATTGTAGAACTTAAGGTAATATACGTGTAAGGTTGGTTGAGCCGAGTTTTTATGCCCTGTTCTTCTAACTGTATGCACTAGACCCAGTCTAGAAAAGAACCCCAGATCAGTCGCTCGTGATCAAAGGACGAGAGGTAGTGCTGCTCTCGGGTGCCTGCCCTTTTCTCTCTTCCTTCATCTTGCGTCTGTCTTTCCTTCATTCTTTCCTTTTCCTTCTGTCTACGAGTGACTCTACATTGAGTGACAAGCCAAATGGTTTCCTGTACACCAGGAAACCATTTATTACGCTGGGTGGTAACCGTATAATGAAATTATGGCGCCTGGTGGTTTAGTGGGTGATTAAGAAGCTCCAATTGGACTGAGCCCAGGCAGGTTTATATCTGGGAGATGGTTAGGGTTTATTGCTCACATAATGCCACTCAGGGATAAATGAGGCTGGTAACTCTCATTATACGTCAGGACTGACTTGCCTAGCCCCAGGCTCCTATGCTCCTCATGGGGAAACACAGGATTAGATGATGAAGATGTTATCTCCTGATGATTTTATTGTTTAGGACAGCTTTTCAAACTGGAGGGGTTACATGTAGTCTTCATGAACCCCTTCAGTACAAGAGGACTTTCCAAAGCTGAATAAAATTGGTAGCAGCAGGGCTAAGCTAAAAAGGATATCACCTGGATTCAAGGTGGTAAGTCCAAAGTACATTGAACAAATATATCCTATCTCAGTTCCATTGCTACTACCTAAAAAGTTAATTTACTTTGTCCATAGGTTTACCAAACACATACCCTGGAAAATGTTGGGAAAATTTGAAATAGTGAACAGTATATGCCTGCATTATTTGCTTGCCCTATAATGACTGCCTGTACAGTGGAACCCCGGAATTTGTATGCCTCTACTCGTACAACTCAGTTTTCGTACAACTTTTTTGTCCAAAAATCGCTCCAGTTTCTGTACGGCGACCCACTATTTGCACTAAGAGATGTGGCATCGTAGGTGCTACGTGGTCGCCAGTCCCATTTTGTCTTCCGCCAGATACGTATCAGTCATACAGGCTCCATTAAACTTTGTGATAAATTACCTATTTTTGATAGAAAATTGTACATAATCATGGGCCATAACAAGATTAGTGAGTCAGCTGGAGCTAAAAGAAGAACAGTGAGAACAACAATTGAGCTGAAAAAAGAACTCACTTCAAAGTTTGAAAGTGGACCCTGTCTCTCTGATCTTGCCATTCATTATGGTATGGAGAAATCTACCGATTCATCCATGCTAAAGAACGGATTAATACAAAATACATTGTTTCTCATGGAAAAAAATGATTTGGTTTTCGAACAATTCGCAACTTGTACAGCCTCCAGGAACGAATTGTGTATGAATTTTGGGGTTCTACTGTATCTGAAAATTCCTCAGATGGGTTAATGTTCATTCTTCTCCCCTTTTCCTAGTGCATCACTCGGTGAGACTAAGTGCCATATACTTATCAGTGTAGGGGGCTTCCTAATACGTCTTTTAATGGTTCACTTTGCATATTACCCCTAATCACTTTTTTGTATGATTTTTATAGCTTTCTCAACTTGACACTGATTGCAAAAATTGAATACTGTATAATATCATCATCATCCAGACCTCCTTTCTCACCCCAAAGTGGGGTGAGGTAGGGTCCACACAACTGGGGAAAAAAAAAATTGCATATCAATACACCAGAAGAAAATTAAACCGATAAGGAAGAGGAGCGTGGGATCTTTCATTACCAGTGAGGATACAGGCCTAAGTAATGTAATGCTAAATCCATCTGACCTGAGCCTACTTAATAATTCATGTCCTTAACTCCTGAGTAAATTTGAAGGAGGGAGGAGGCGAGGTAGGCCATGGAGAAGGTGGAGAGATATGGTGGATGAGTGTGTGAGAAAGAGGAGTTTGGAAGTCGGTGAGACTTGGGAACTGACAAGAAATTGAGCTGGCTGGATGAATGTTGTGAGGAGAAGTGCATGATCAGGGCTTTGGCATCCCTTTTTAACTTGGCAGCGTCTGGACTGACCCTACTGGATACGTTTATGTGAAGCTACAGAACATGATGAATGTTTTTGGCATATCCGATTGAGCCAGGATTCCGGGGGCTTGAATGATGAGTGAATGGAAGCGTGGCCCATTGGATTGGGCATATTTGGGCTGTCTGGACGTTGCTACTCCTCACCCTGCCCTGGGGTGGGAAAGGAGGTCCGGATGATGATGATGATGATGGTGATGATGATGAACTCCTTTACTTTAGTGATAGACATTTCATTATATTCTTGCTGCTTCCAGGAAATTTTATTTGTCGGGAAAGCTCTCGTAATGACAAGGGTTAGAAGGCTGAATTAGATAAATATTTTTCTGAATGGGACGCGTTGTTGTGGGCACTAATAATGATCCACTTCCAAAACACTGAACAGTGACTCTCAATAACCTGTGTTGCAAACACCGAAATCCAACAAACTTCTTGGGATACTGAGAGTTTCACAACTATTCATATAAAAAGTGGATCAATATTACTGTCTGCATTTGTACCTGTTCTTCAGTAATCATTCCTAGAAGATGATACATTTATGTTACTTCTTCTCCAGTGCTCAAGTTACGGGTACTTTGTCATTTTTAGCTGTGTGTGTACGAGTGTGGGGCCCTGGTCAAACAGCCAAATAATCCTTGAGGTCTTACGCCTGTTACAGCTTCAACAGGCTCCCCATTCTGCTCATCTCTAAAACATCTATGAGCATAAATCAGGTCTAAACAAACACTCAGCATATCAATGATACAGCAGAAGTAAGGTAGGCTATAAAATGAAGGTGCCTGATGTGCACAATTGTAGACAGTTTTAGGTTCAGTCTAATCCTGTACTTGTGTGCGCTTCCTGCAGTTTATATGCATTTCAGTTTCTCTTAAACTTATCACCATCTAACCATATTATCTGTAGCTAATGTGTTGGGCAGGACTCATACATTTGAGGAACAAGACAGTGTCCAGTGAAATTAGTCGCATATCCATTCACTCATGATTCAAGTCATGCAAATTCTAGGGTACAAACTGCCCATGTGAAAATGTGCTTTGCAATGCCAGAAGAATAAAGATCATATCACTGATAGCAATCTATATATATAAAAAAAAAATCTTGTCATGCATACATAATTTATCTTTTCAAGTGTATCCTCCAATTTTTTAGTTTTCAGAAGCTCCACACCTGCCATCATCATCACTCTGATCTTTTTTCCCACCTAAAGATGTGAGACAATTGCTTAACAGTTTAGTTACTTCTCATTGGAGCTACCAATACAATGTAACAGACAGACACCCCCGTATTACCTTTGGGGTGAAGGGGAGCCTGAGGATAGTTCACAAAATATAACTTGTAGCATAACCACCATACATTGCTCGACGTGTTTTACATGAAAGAAAAATTCCCAGTCAGTCAGTCAGTCATGTCTTGGATCTGAACAAATGCATGTAAGGAATGGATGATTCCAAATGCTTGCTCCATTCTAAGTAGCACAATAGGTTCTGTAGAACCTCTTCCTAAACAGTTTACTTTGCATATTATATTTGCCTGTTTCAGTAGTTTTTATCTCAACATAATTTGCATCGGTAATTTACACAGGGACACTGATGTCTAAATTTGCTTGTATGCTGTTTCTGTTATTTCGGTCTTGGCATAATTTGCATCAGTAATATACAAGAGGATACTGATGTCCAATGTACAGAATGCACTGCCAAGGAAGAAGTTGTTATGAAGTCCCCAAAGCCACAAAAAATACCATCCTGAACATTTTAGTATTTAGCATCGTGTGAACTGACATTATAATTTATCTTTGGAACAAACATACGAAAGCTTCAAGGATAAAGATATCCAACATGGAAATAATAGCTGTTTTTACATTATCTGTGCAGTATATACAACATAAATACCATTTACTATGCTGGGTGGTAACCATATAACCAAATTTTGGTACCTGGTGGTTTAGTGGGTAATTACGGCGCTCCAGTCGGATTGAGCCAGTGAAGGTTTAAATCCAAGGGGTGGTTAGGGTTTATTGCTGACATAATGCCACTCAGGGATGAGTGAGGCTGGTCACTCTCATCTTAAATGTCAGGACCAACTAGCCTAGCCCCGGGCTCCTATGCTCCTCTGTGGGGCAATATATGATTGGATGATGATGATGATGATGAATATCCATTTCAATACCAGTAGGTCTTGGCCGGAACTCTATCTTCTTTAATGCCCATCTTCTCTGCAACATCCATCTCAAATGTCTTCAGTGATGGTTGGAATGTAATCCTGGAAGCAGATGAAAAACTTCTGAGAGACAAAGTATATGTGCTGCATGGTTATAAAAACATCCCTCAGCATCTTCCCTATCCTCTGTACAGAGAATGGTGGACTGCAGGTGAAGGCAGCTTCAACCTGCAATCAGCTGGCAGCTGCCCTTCATCTGCAATCCAGCATTCTTTTGTCAAGGTTAGGGAGGGGATTGAGAGATGTTTGTATAACATGGCAGCTCCAGGGTCAGGTCATATAAGTGCCACCACCTGAAGGTGTCCCTCTCCAGTACCTACTATACAATAAAATAGTATTATAAACTTACAGTTCAAACAATAATGAGGATGGGTCTTAACAAATTCTGACACTGTTTTATAATTTTGTTATACAATAAAGATAATGCAATCTTAAAAAAGATGTGGTACAGGTATTTTGGTGTATGATGTCCTGCATCATATGACATTCATTTGTTGGATATTTATGCTGAAACACAGACTATTTTAAGACAGAATCCTTTCAGTGCTACTTCCCTCACCTGCATTTCGAAATGTCATAAATGGAGTAGGAAGCTAAGACACACGGATAAGTATGAAGGTCAATCCGTCTAGAGAGTAAGGTGAGCTGGCAAGACCAACCCACCTTAATCCCCTCAATCTGGTGAGATCTTGCCGTACTCATTTTATTCTTGGTACCACTGGACCACTGTGCACTTATTCCCTTGAGTCTGCTGAAATCTCATTTATTTAATTCTTCGTATCACTAGGTCACTGTATTCAGCTTTAGAGAAACCATCTGTAGTGATGGGGTTAGAAACAGTCTCCAATAACCCCATAACAACCTGATACCTCTCCCTCTGATGCTGAATAAAACTGTATGAAGGTAGGAGGGAATAAAGGACCCTGTATGATACTGAACTCAAAGGTTTAAACCACCTGGACTATGACCTTAAACCTATAAGAGAACAGTAACTAAGAATTTTACTGTATTAAGTCATCTGCCTCAGTGTCCTTGTCCCTGCTTTATATAGGTGGCTCTAGGTTTGCAGTCTGGAACATACTCCTTCCCACCACTTAAATACTATGTAACAGTTGCATGAAGTTCAGCAAGCCTTTATTATGATGTAGGAATAAGTCTTCTTAGTTACCAGTCAAATCTACACTCCAATCTGACTACACTCAGAAATCAAATAGGTTGAAAGGAGTTTGGGATTTTCACCAGGTTAGAACATATATGCCATAATATGATAAAAGGAGAGCAATTCATAATAATTTTACTTCGTTAGGTCGTCTGCTTTAGTGTCCTTGTCCTGCTCTATATAGGCGTCCTTAGTTTTGTAATCTGGTGTTTCTTCTGCCAGCTTGGGCAAAGGGACGATGCGTCCCGTGCGCAGTGAAACCCGCACTCTCTCACCCTCCTCTGTGTACCGCCATTCAGCCTGAAACAGTATCATCACCACATATGTCACTATCATAATCAACTGATTATCATCATCATAATTATTTTTTCACTTGAGGATGGGAAGAAAAAAAGAATTGTATAAACCTACTCGTATCTCTGGCAAGAAATAGTTGGGTCTGAATAAAAATGGCAGTGATCATAAAAATGAAGATATAAACTTCCAGAGGCATTGCTGTAATCACTGTGTGGTAAAGACAATGAAAAAGCAATCAACTTCTTTATTATCATTTCATCAATAAGTAAATACCCTAATGGATTTTGACATGACTTATTTTCCGGGATGAGCAATTTAAAAGAAAACTGGTGCATACAGTAAATCATATTATCCAAAAAGGAATTACAACTACCCAACACGGCTGTAGTGTGTCTGTTTTTACCCAACAGAACTGGGCCACTCTCATAACTTGAATACTTAATTGTGGTTGTATGAAACTTGATGAGCCCTAGTTATGAGACAGCAGTGAGTCTCTTTGGTTACTAGTCAAATCAGCCTTTAGTCTGACTACAAATGCCACCATCTGATGAACTGTACGAAGTTAGAGATCGTCATCATGTTCAAATGCACTATAGTACCTGACTGGGCAACAAAATTCAACACCTGATATATCCCTACTAACAGTAACACAAGGATTATGTTAGTTCTTTAAGATTTTCTAGACAAGGCACAGTAAAACACCACAATGATACTAATTTGATTATAATGGGCTAAATTAAAAGACTGGACAGAGTCATGACTATACTGGCTGTCTGGATGTTGCTACTCCTCACCCTGCCCTAGGGTGGGAAAGGTCTGGATAAGGATGATATACTGGCAACATAATGAAGCTGCTACCTGCCACAGACTGGGACTGAACATACACTGTTTCAGACAGCAGATCCACTGACTCAACAACTCTCCAAGTAGCTATATTACTGACCTTAACAGGCTTGCCATCAGCTGGGTCAACCAGAGCCACTTGATCCGTCACAAGGAGTGGAGCCTCACTCTTCACCATCATTCCAGGGTAATTACTGCAACATAAAAATGGCCTTACAATATAGTTGCTCCCAACTTAAAATATCACTGAGACCAAGAGTTGGTTAGTTGGTTTAAGGCTTGAAAAGTCCATACAACAAAATTTACTAACATCTGAAGTCGACTATGTACAAATCAATAGTAAACGTGAATTTAGGAAGAAAGTGAATGACCATTGCAGGGTGTGGGGGTCACTGCCCTGAAAATACTCAAGGCTGCCCTGATATCCTAAGTAATTTCTACCAAATATGCAGTGTGTAAATATATGCATAAATAAGGAAAACTATAGGAAATTCATATGCTTAAAATTTAATGTTCAGACTTATATTCACATGAAATCTGACAGTGAATAATGAATATGTATCAGGACAAACCAAAAGCAATTAAATCAGCTTACCCTAACAAATTAAGATGAATACTGTACCTTCTTAATACAGTAATGTGAGAATTCTAATAGCTTTAACCATAAACCCTTTTAAAGGTACAGTCACACTCCCTAATTTAGACCCACCCCGAGCCAAGCCCAGAGCTGAGGGAGGCAGTAGCCACAGCTCTTAAACGATAGCGTTTACTAGCCACCCTCCCTAACTCCACCCCCCCCCTCCCTCTCCCATCCAATGTTTATTCTCTACCTTACTGCATTTTTTTCCACCCTCACCTCTTATGAAACAATCATTTACTGAAGAGGACAATGGTGGATGGTATTAGACAGTAGATTTTGGAAAACATAGGGCATAAGAAAAGGTAAGACCTGAATATATAATTTCTCTTAATAAATAAACGCGTTCGTTTAAGAGCCGTGGCTACTGCCTCCCTCAGCTCTGGGCTTGGCTCGGGGTGGGTCTAAATTAGGGAGCATGACTGTACCTGCATAATATCAGAAGGATCTGCTCTGAAAAATCAGCTTTTACCCTGAAAAAGATATATTCTAAGTCCTGGCAGAGGCCAGCACCCATTCTTGTACATCTATGCTCTCAGAGATTTTCTGACAACTCTTCCTTACTGCTTTATTTCACACATTAAACCTCAAGAATCTTTTGTTTGTTACTAATGTCTATACACTACTGACATACTCTGCTTAAAGGTAATAAAAGACAGTATAATTGGTCCTGTATTACTGTATCGTATGCAACTATCAACTGGTAAGGAAGGGGTGCTATGGAGCCTTCTAAATGCACAAGAATAAAGACCAGAGTACTGACTTCTTCTTGCCAATGATGCGGTAGTGGCAGTTAAGTCCTTCCACCATAACCCAGTTCCTCTCCTGCACCACATAGTTCACCAGCCCCTGTTTCCCTTTATCTGGACCCACCAGCACCTCCACACGGTCACCCCTGCAAAGGAAAGTTAATCATCACCTTCATGACTTATCCCTCCATAAAGATGGGTGAGGTAGAATACAGAAACACAGAAAATATACATATGTGGGAGAAGTTACTACAGCATGCCCAGTGTTCAATCAATATAATGTACAGTATTTGAGTATATATACCAAAAAATAGTGTATAGTACATCTTGACACAGAAGACATATTTTAAACCTTTTCAACAGATGATATTTTATAATTTTTGCAACCACTACATGATCTGGTTCAGATTTGGGGACTTATTAGAAATGTAAAGATTAGACAGCCTTATTATTTTTTTTTTTCTATCTATCTATTGCCTGACGCCATAATCCCGTAAGGGGTGGCCATCTGACTTTGAGTTATTTGTTTTATGGGGAGGGGCACTAACCCTCCACCAACCCACTTGTTGATACGTAGGGAACAAAAAGAGCCAAAGACTTGTACACTCACATGTTGCTCTTTCAATGAAAACTCAACAAAAAACAGCCAAATTCAAGATACATTTTGAGATGTTTGGACACTCTATCTCTATTTATAGCCAGACACCATAATCCCATAAGGGGTGGCCGTTTGAGTTAGTTGTTTTATGGGGAAGGGCATTAACTCTTTGCCAACTCACTTGTCGACACATAGGAAACACATATGGTTGGTTAAATGGTTACTACCCAGTGGTTACTGGAAACCGTTAGGCTTGTCACTCAACGTAAGGGCACCTGAAATGGAAAGAAGAGTAATAAAAAGTGACAGGAAAATTGGGAAAAACAGGAAGAGAGGACGGCAGCTACAGAAAAAGAATGATAAAGGTGAAGGAAGAAGCAGGCAACAGTACATCAGGTGAGTGGATGATGGTCGCCACCACCTACCATCATGTTTGGACACAATGCTTTTAAAAGACTGGGGGTCATAGGAAGATGAAAATGCAGTACAGACTTGGGAAGACAGCCTGGTTCCTCTTTATTACCACTAGGCCTTTCCAAGATGAATATACCGGTACTGTAATCATCTACAGTAGTGACACTCTCAATCACTCAAGCTCCATTTGGATTTTGGAAAAGGTGTAAAGTGAAGAGATACAACAGTTTTAGCCCAACCTCAACTCCTCTTCACCTATATATCAGTCCCTCCATGACACTCCACAGGCACTTACTTGAAAAATGTCCATTCAGCAACAGGCTCCACAAAGACCTTGGCTCTCCGTGTTCCTGGCTGATTCTGCCTCTTGAATTCCTGTGTCCATGGTCTGTTTGTGGTGAATCGGAAATTCTTCCTCTTAACTTCTACCTGCCGGAACTGGATGGCTTTCGGAGGTCGCCATCCGACCTAGAAATAACATTGTCTTTGTTATACGGTTGCCTGTTGGTTTAGTGGGTAGCAGGCCTAAGCCAGAGCGATGGCCTTGCACAGGTTTAAGTCTCATGCAGTGACTGGAGAGTTTTCAATATTTTAATGGCACTGTGAGGAGTAAGTTGGTCATCTACCTTTAAATGCAATGGACTTTAAATAGCCTAGCCTCAGGCCCTTACATCTCAACATGGGTGAAACGGAGGTAGTGCCATTTATTTTGTTATTTATTTTTTACTTTGTTACAACATCATGAATTCTTCTATTTTTTCATGTTAACACAAATGATCTTGTCCAAGTATGGGGAGTCCTCTCGCACTGAATGATTTAATGAGGGATATGTTTACCCTCACCCGATAAAAAAATTCTCTCCTTAACGTGGTACAGTAGTAGGAATAAAATAACATTCATGGTCTGCCTATACTAATGTTGGGATTTCAGATTAATGTGAGACATAAAACAAATTAGGTTCAGATCAATTTGCACATGATTCTTACCCATTTGGATTATACCAGTACATATAAAGAAAAAAAATCTGTATATTCCAGGACTGTGTCAAAGCTGATCTAAGTTTGATATGCTTTATGTCCTTTATGCTACACAATTGTATTCCTAAACCACTTCTGGTGAAAGATGTAATCATGAAGAAGGGGTAAAAATGAGAATGGATATTAAGTCCCACCAAAATGCACAATGTACATTAAGCCCTTTTTATATGCCATCTTTATTAATGTTCTGTTTTGTTGCTACTAAGGTCTCTGAGGATGTATTTTATCTGCTGTTCTCATTACCAAGTACATCTAGAAGTTATAGGGGTTAATGAAAGCTATGGTAAATCCTAACCTAACTGTGAAAGCATCATCTGTTAGTCTAAATCATGGAAAATAGGAGTTATTTTTGCGGAATGTGGTTGTCATAAAAGAATTGCACCATGATAAAACTAAAACCTTGTCAGAAACTTTTCTTCACCTGTGACTGGGAGCTTTCCTAGATTTTGTACTCCATTTTCAATTCATAATTACTGTTCTGGCTAACTAAAAAATATATATTTTTTTTAGATCTGGACAAACATTTCAGACTAAAGGTTTGAGAAACAGTGAACCACCCTCGCTACACGACATTTTCATAACAAAAATACTTTACCTGATCCATTGCTCTTTTGATATATGCTTCTGGGAGATTTGACGTTTGTTTGGTCATGTCTGAAACTGACCTGAGCAAGCCTGCTAATCGAGGCATGATTAGTCTGTATGTTACGAACACACTCCACTCGTACCTCTGCGTTTACTAGTGCACGTCGCTTACTCACCGTTTCCACGGCGTGAAATATGTTTCTTTCATAAAATCCATTGTTGAATTTTGATATGTGAACGGGAAAATGTTTTCAATTTATCTCTTTTCCTCTAGTGAAAAAAAAAAAAAGAAGTATTCTCTTTGCATGATAGGTGACATCATGATATTATGAATTACTGGTATGAGTATGTGGTGCATATTAGAGACTATGGAATGATTTCTCTAATGTATATCACGGATGATCCAATTCTTGAGTTGAAAGCTGTTTTATTCTTGATGTGTGACGGGTTTGCTTGGCTTTTCTGCCAACAAGAGCGAGATCCTTGATGGTCAAGTCAAAAATGATAATTCTACCATTGTTTCACGCATTTTTTTTTCTTTTCTTGAGAGGGGGAGCCATTACACAATTATTTTCTACACTCATTACATATACCTGGTAATCCACCCGTCTACTTCTCAAACACAAATAGAATGAACTAAAGTTAATTAGTACTTCCATAACAATAAAGCGTTATAATATGAGAATGATTCATTGCCACAATGCCCCGGGCTCTAGTATACTAAATACTGTCAGTAGAAAACGAAATTTTACTGAACACCGGGCTCAAAATAGAAAACAGAAACAGACCCTATAAAAATTTAGTCTGTTTTACTACCGCTCAGTCTTCCCAAGGCTACGAAAGAGTGTAAGTGAAATCTCAGGCGAGTTAAAATGGTTCGTTTAACACTTAAACAATACTGTGTTCTTGGCGGTGTGTTCACTGTCCTTGTGTTTGCAGTTTGCGATGTGTATTTAACGAAAGTGACTGAGAAGACAAGGCTGGAATTGGTAGAATTAAAAGAAAATTCGTTCAAACGGCATATGGCCTTACTTTTCCCCAAACTGACCCGCTGGCTGGGATTCGATGATATTGCAGACTGCTGTGAGGCGGCACATCGTTTCAACCTTGTAACCCGAGTCAGGCGACTAATATGCCTCCGTAATAGATTGGAACAGGAGAAAAGGAGGCAAGAACGGCGTGAAATGGACCATACGCTTATCTTTTTGGTTGTGTTTCCTCTGCTCACTACTGTCCTGTTGGTGTTTGACATCCGGGAACGAGAATTACAGCTGGACAGGAAAAATTTCTGGCTTAGGTTTGAGAGGAGTATGCCCTGAAACCCATGAAGAGTGTAACATTACATAAGCATAGTATCATTTCAGAAATGAATGTTTTTGTTATTTGTTCGATTTTGGTAGTCTTCTATCGGAACTCCCCCGTGGCAGCCACCTTGTCGTGGTGGGGGAGCTTACGTGCCCCAGTGGTCCTGGCAGGGTCTCCCATTCGGGACCCCTCGCTAGTGAGGGCACAACCAAGAGCTGCCACCCCACTGGGGTGGGGCTAGGGGAAGAATACTTCTCCAGCATCCGTGCTTATTATATTGTAAGAGGCGACTAAAAGGGGCCTTTTTGTCTCCCATCTTTCACTCTTTACAGTCCTACCTCTCCTCTTGACATTTCCGTGTTTCTTCCGGCCTTTTATTTTCTCTCCGCTCCTATCAGGTTAGACACTTGGTTTCATGACATGACCAGTTTAAGGACTTCCCATTGACAGTGACTCTTCCTTACACCACTTTCAGGCCAAGACACTTCACGCTAACCTTAGTGCCATAAGCCTGGTGTTAGCTCTTCATTATTCCTTCTTCCTCATCGGAAATCTTTGGATTTCCAGATAAGATATTCCTTATCCCAGGAGCGGTGTTGATAAGAAAACGAGTGATTTGCACTATGAATCTACATAAAAACTGAACAAATAAAATAAGGAAAACAAAAGTTGTTTCATTTCTGTAATATTGTTTTCTGACATTTATGACACGATATTTTAGACATTAATATATCCAGGTATTATTCAACCTAACATAGACCTAAGCAGTCAACCTAGACACCTTTCACTACGCATGCACGGAAGCCTAACTAGGGGAGGAAGGGAGGGTGGCTTCGCTCCCCTGACCCTCCTAACGTTAATATATACTCCATACCTGAAACTGTAAATTAGCCTCCAGGTCTTCGTCAAGCCTCCTCGTTGTTCGGAGAGGGTTCAGGCAACACGCAACACGACAGCCATGACTGCACCAATTTCAGAGCCTTGCTGTATTTGGGGTGAGAGTTAGAGCGCTCTGACTGGGTGTAAATTCTAGAGCTTATTCGTTCTGCATAGTTTTGAGGAAGGCCGCTACAGGAAGAGCGGGTGTAGGTGAGGGCTTGTACTGGTAGCGGGTGTAGGTGAGGGAGGTGAGGGTTAGGGCTTGTAGCAGGAAGAGGTGAGAGAGGTGAGGGTTGGGGCTTGTACTGGTAGCGGAAGGAGGTGAGGGTTGGAGATTGTACTGGTAGCGGGTGTTGGTGAGGGTTGGGGCTTGTACTGGTAGCGGGAGGAGGTGAGGGTTGGGGCTTGTACTTGTAGCGGGAGGAGGTGAGGGTTGAGGCTTGTACTGGTGGTGGGAGGAGGTGAGGGCTGGGGCTTGTACTGGTAGTGGGATGAGGTGAGGGCTGGGGCTTGTACTAGTAGCAGGTGTAGGTGAGGGTTGGGGCTGGTACTGGTAAATAAAGAATCAAAATGTTAAAAACTCATATTAATGCCGCCAGTTCTCTCCACGGCTATCATCTCAAAGTACTGTAGTAGATAATTATTAATACCTCGACATCCCTCCCTCCTCCCTCTACAACCCTCTCAGCATCTTCATCCTCTGCACCCGTCTCCTCCCTCCGAATCCGCCTTCTGGGCATCCTTACAATATTCCTTTTACTCTAACCTGGCCTAGAAACCTCTCTCTCTGTCTGCTAACACAGTATAATAATAGATTAACACTAATTATATGATGCTAGTCATGAAGAAGTGCCGCGGAAAGAATGCAGAGCCGTAGCATTGTCTTTTTCTGCCAGTCACGTGGAATAAGCTGCAAAAAGACGAAAATCTAGGCCAAGTTAATGTGAGAGGATTATAGTGCCATTTTTACCTGTTGTGCTGGATATTTGCTGTCTGCTTGCCTCGTATTCTCGTGGGTAAGAAGGTTCCCTAGCACCTCTTCCTAAGCGACTTGTTTTGCTTATTATTCCTTACATTCCTCTTTTGTGTCTTATAATCAATTAAAAAAAACACCATAGTCTGAATAAATAACATACATGATATTAACCACCCATACCCAACAATAAATCGCTAAGGAGGAGGTGTTAGGGAGCTTCTTTAACAGATAAGAAGACAAGCCCTTGGCCATCATGCCTTCCTTCACTTCCTTTTTATTATTATTATTATTATTATTATCATTATTATGCAAGGAGGAACCAAAAGCTAGGAAACCTCAAGATTGTGCCTTCATTTCCCCTCCCTCTCAAAAAAAAAAAAAAAAAAGTCAAATTTAAGACCTGATCATTTTGAGATGCCTCTACACCTTGCGAGGACTGGGGGTCACAGAGGGAAATACACTGCCTGGCTACCTTCCCGTCCCCTGCCCCGTCCTGCTCCTCTCAGGTTGTCGGTTGTGTCCTGTGTGATGTTACCCACCTCGATCGTGTTCGGAGCACTCGTGTCCCCGGCGTGGCATTCTGGCTTAAAATAATTCGTTCACCTTGTCACTCATTCCTTCTGATCGTCTGCCCCCTATATGGACACGTACAACACCTGATATTCATTTACACCTGCTATTCATTATACACCTGCTATTCATTATACACCTTCTGCTATTCATTATACACCT
>JAGKTI010004858.1:0-14014 GCA_018397915.1 Birgus latro | reverse complement strand
GAGAGAGAGAGAGAGAGAGAGAGAGAGAGAGAGAGAGAGAGAGAGAGAGAGAATATCTCACTTAAGCTTAGTAAAATCGCCTGATAATAGTGAGAATAAAATTAAAGTGATCTTGTGCTGTGAAGGGTTAAATAATAATAATAATAATAATAATAATAATAATAATAATAATAATAATAATAATAATATCCTTGCGTCGTGTTGCAGACCTGGTGGGGGAGAGGAGGGGTTGACTTAAGAGGCTCCCTGACACCTCTTTCAAAGCGACTTAGTTTGGGGATATTAGAGGCTGTTATTATTATCGTGTGTGTGTGTGTGTGTGTGTGTGTGTGTGTGTGTGTGTGTGTGTGTGTGTGTGTGTGTGTGTGTGATGTGCAAACAGCTGGGAAGAAGGAGCCAGGGAGTTTTCTGATGTGCATAAATTGCTGTTGCCCATGCATATTCACGCACGTCATACATACATACATACACGCATACTTACATACCCTCGCTACCTGCCTCATACCTTCCCACGTCCTGTATTTTTATATATTCTTTTTTCTATATCCAGGGTAATTAGATTCATAACAAGCTTAAATTAATGTATTAGATAAAGGAATAAATCGGTCAGGACGAGGTAGTACGAAGTTCCCCCTGACCGAAAAGAAAACGGGCTTTGGTATTAACTTAGCTAAATAAATCAATTAGTTTTTATTTAATCTCTATTTTGGAGGAAATTAAAACGAAACAGGGATATACTGTACTTCTCTGACTATGATTCGAATTCTTAACCCCTATTACATAGCGATTTACTTTGTACGGAAAAGAGAACGAAAGAAAAAATCATGACACCGATTTTCTGCACGCCAAACACTCTAAGAAAGTATTTGTGTGTGTGTGTGTGTGTGTGTGTGTTAGAATAAATCTCAAGGGAAGAGGTGCTTGGAAAGCTTCTTAGAATAGTTAGGTGCCAAGGAGGCTGCCTGACACCTTTAAGCTTATTTCCGTATCTGATCAACAGTTCCTTGTATACCATCATCATCATCACCATCATCGTCATCATCTTCATCGTCATCATCACTATCAGTCATCACTATTATTATTATTACAGCTGCCATTATGATTTTTCCAGTGCGGACAGTAGAGGTATGAGTAACCAAGAGAACAGTGACGTGTAGTACGCATGATAAATCTCTTAGGAAAAACTGAAAGGGGGGTACAGGGTTGTTCAAATATCGGCCGCCCTTGCCGAACCTTTCGTGTTGTGGGGACGGCTCAGATGCGTAATACAGTATATGGACACCCCTTTATAAGCGACCATCCCGGGATTAACAAAGCCTATGCAGAGGTCTAAACTCAATCTCAACCAACTTACTTTCGTGACCGTCAAAAGAAAAATATGTTACTTTTCACACATCCTTATAAGTTTCCGTGACTACAGGCCAATCGCGAAATATATGTAATATAAATCCCCAGAAACATCGGGATAAACTCTGCGGCTCTTTACAAACTTTTCGTCCATTCCAGATTAGTATTACACCCGGTCACAGTTCACCCTTCCACACCCGCTCACACTGCCTGAATCTACCTCCACCACCTGTAATTAAAGTCCATTCCTCATTAAAATCATAGACAGAGGTGGAGTTGGAGTGAAATAGTATGGATTGGTGTGGAAGGGTGTGAGTTGTGGCCGGGTGTAATTTACCTTCGCCAGGAGGTACAAATATGTGTTTCACTCCGTGTTGGTTTGTTTACATGTTTGTTTGTCTGTCTGCTAGCAGGATTACTCAAAAAGTTATGAACGAATTTTCGTGAATTTTTTTTGGAGGGGTTGGGTATGGCCCAATGAACAATCGCTTAGATTTTGACTGCGATCCGGAATTATTTGTTTGTCTGTTCAAACCATATCTCCAAAAGTTCTCAATGAATTTCAAGAGAATTTTGTGGAAGAGTGGGCCATGGACCAAGAAAGAATTTATTAAGTTTTGGGGCGGATCCAGATTCGGATCCGGCATTGGTGGAGGTGTGCGCTCTAGTTCTGGTTTGGAATGGACTAAAGAGTATATACGTGGCTGGCTGGAGAAATATCCGTCATAATTTCGGTATCTCTTTTACTTCTTCGTAATTCTGCAATCTCCTTTATTTATTCACAAGTCTGCTATCTCCTCTATTTATTCACAAGTCTGCTACGTCCTTTACTTATCTATAATTCTTCTATCTCTTTGCTTCTTCATAAATCTGCTATCTCCTTTATTTCATTATATTTCCGCCATCTCCTTTATTTACAGAAGAGTGTGTATGTGAGCGCTCATCTGAGGGACATAACATTTCTTAGGCTAGCAACACTAAGTATACCTTGAGCCGTATTTTCGTCGTTTAAAAAGGCTCCTACCACCTCTTCCTTGGCGATTTATTCTGCATGTGATACACTGGTAATCGCTCGTTTGTTATTTATGCAGTAGATGTTGATATACGAAGGACACAGATAACTAAGGGAAAATATTTAGTCGGAATATACAGAATAAACCGTTAAGAAGAGGCTTTCTTTGCACATCTTCCTGAGCGATTTATTTTTACCTCCTACAGCTTACCATTCTCTCATAGGTTATTAATGCCTATTTAATGTCGATATACTTTACAACAAATTACAAACGAGAGAATATTAACCTCTCGCATGTTATTAATATCTATCAAATATCGACATTGGTTGGACAAATAACATACGGGAATACTGCCTTGCCACATACAATAACAATAAATGAATAAAAATAAAATTAAACCGATAAGGAGGAAGTGCTAGCAAGCTTCCTTAAACCGACTATAATACGACTCCCAGGCAACACTGAACACGAATCCGGATATTTGGGAGAGATCAGGGGTCGGATTCACGAACGCCCTTACGATCGATGCCAGGTCGTAATTGTGATCTGATATCCAAAGAAGGATGAGGAAAGGAAAGCGCAGAATATTTCCAGGTCTTTTAGTCCTCCTAGGGAAAAAATAAAGAAAAATTACTGTAGGTTATATATGTACGAAAAACAGGGAGGAAAAAACGAAGAACCTTCCCGTGAGTCTAGCTCTTCCTGTAAATTGAAATCTTACGTTATGACAGAACATTACCGTGTGTCTAGTTCTTCCTGTAAATTCAGATCTTACGTTACGACTTGGAATCGATCGTAAATATATTGGAGCAATCCGGCCTCAGAGTTGCGCGGAACAAGGAAAAGCTTACTCTATCTGTAACAGGGTATTTTGTACAGTGTAATATTTTTCATACAACTTCAATCAGTACTTCTTAACTATACATAGAGGTGTCTTTTATATATTATATATTACATTGTTAAAACTACGTGGTTAACAGACGTCAATGTGTATGGAAACTCATAGAGCCTTACGAAAATAGAAGCTTGATTCAAAATTTGAGTTAAAATTGAAAAGTTCTAGACTGAGGTGCATCCAAGACTAATTTACCTTAAGTGATCTTTATGTTATTACTATTATTTTTTTTTTATGTAATATTGTCTCAAGATTTCCGAGGGCTGTGTTGTCGCCCACACTGACTGCATCACCCCCCATGCCGATCCCGGGGGCTCAGTTTTATCTCGTGTTCCAATACGCCGCTCCCTTCTGTTTTGGTGCCATTTTATCGCTGGTATAGGGAGATTCGTATCGCCTCTACCTTACCGATTTTTCTCTGCTTTTACCCTTTAATATTCTCTTGTATGTTATATATTCATACAAATGTTATTTCATAAAGGCAGAGAATATGAAGGTGCAATATACAAAAAATAAATCGCTAAGGAAGAGGTGAACCTGTCTCCTAAGTCAACGAAAACAGCGCAAGACGTGTGTGTGTGTGTGTGTGTGTGTGTGTGTGTGTGTGTGTGTGTGTGTGTGTGTGTGTGTGTGTGTGTGTGTGTGTGTGTGTGTAGTGCCGGTAACTTTTTCTCAGTATCAAACATATCATTGGGTTTTCGGCATAAGGGATGAAATCGGTCAGAAAAACTCGCTCATATTAACGCATCAAGAAAATATATTTCGTAATTTCAACGCCACTTCTACAAGCTAAACTATGGGTCGCATTCTCGAGGGTTTGGGAGGCTTCGTGGGACCATCTCGTAAGCGATTCATTCTGCATAATACACCTACATGTTTTCTTGTAATTTTTTATGTATTTTAATTTAGATATCAAGAGATTGCATAAATAGCATAGAAAGAATACTGATTTGCCGCATTCAGAATAGCATTTCTTTGTGACTAGTCCATTACTGCACTCGGTACGTCATTTTATACTTCTATGTTATTTATGCAATCTACGTCAATGATAATAATAATAATAATAATAATAATAATAATAATAATAATATACAAGATAATTACTGGGCTGAGTATGCAAAGTAAATCGCTAAGGAAGATATGTTACGAGCTGATCCAAAAGCCACTCTAGAATCCGACTAGGCAAGAGCTCAGACAAGCCTAGCGATACTGTGTGCCTAGCTACCTCTCTCTCCATCTTATATAAGCTAATGGACGAGTTCCCAAAACCTGTACTGCAATAATGAAGCTATTGACATTTGCTTTAATATGTAGTTAAAGAGAGGAAGTACCCGCCTTGCCAGACCGTCCGACATGATTGACCAACACAGGGAAATGGGCAGAGACTAAGCCTTCCACTACGATGACAACAGTTTCTCTATTTTACGCCATCCCTAGAAGATTTTACGCAACTAAGGAAGGACCTGTCGTAGCGAAAGGGTTAATGATACACCTGTACAGCTTCACGAGTTGTGGTGGAGGATAAAAAACAAAAGACGTGCGCCTAAAATCGGACAGTCTTCTAATGCAGGCGAAAATGGAGCAAGCAAGGATTGTACTAGTTCAGTTCCACGTGTGTTTGGCAATCACATACTCTGACAGGGTAGGTACTGCTGTGAGAGTAGATATAGTGGTGATTATGAGCAGAGTGTGTGAGCATTTATGAGGAAGAATGATTTTATGAATTTAACTCCGACGTGAGGGCCCATTAGACCTTGGAGGAATGCTTGTCTATGGAGCCGTATTCTCCCGGGCTTTGGCGGGCTTTTAGGCACCACTCCCTAGTGATTTATTTTTCATTTCGGACCTCAATATTCACGTGTATGCTATCAATATCGTTTTAATAACCACATAAGTTTCCATAACATACGAGTGAATATTAATCTGCCATACGCCAGGATAAATCGGTATGGAAGAAGTGCTAACAGAGCCTCCTAGTTTGGGAAAATACGGTCTTACAAGTGAATAGACAATGCTTGGAAAATGACATCATATAATATCAACTAATCCTACAAAACGGAGCGTGGGTGAGTGGCTAAAGGAGAGTTACTGATGCTAACATGAACGTTATGAGCAGACTAAATGAAAGAACAGGACGACCAAGCAAGCAAACATTTTCTTTTTACGCAGCCCTAGCAAATACCGTACTGTGTGTGTGACAAGTGACTGAGGTGATGATAATAATAATAATACAACGAGACACTGAGGCTGACTATTAAAGCTACGATAATTACTCAATTTTAACACGCTACTTGATACAGGGATGCGCTAACCAAGGGTCGGTTACATTAACAAACTTACAATCAATTTCTCTCGCAATTCAGAGTTTAATTTGCAGTAAGAACAAGTGATATGGAGAAATTTCTGAACTTCCCTTTACTTGTCCATCCTACTAAACAATAAATAACTCGATTTTCTTCTCGTAACTATGGCTTATTTTTGCAGAGACGGGAAAGTTTTACATCCTCCTCATCTTCCCGAAAAACAAATGGAAGTTACGAGAAGGAATTTGATAATAATCCTGTCTGTGAATCCGGACCCAGACCTAAACGTACCTATTTTTTTTTTTTTTTACACTTAGGGGAAAATGAAAGACTGTGAAAAAAAAGGTCAAAAATAGCCTAAGACAGTGAGGGTCGGTAGTGTTTCCGACCCTCTCATTGGTTCAAGCTGCGACATTTTCCACCAATCAGCAATCTACACTGAGTTACACCCCATCTATACACTAACACTAAATAAACTTCACATGAAACAACTTATCTCTTAAATCCTTCCCTACGATGACGCTTTTTATGTTATTTTCCTACCACCAGGGATTTTTGGAACAGCTTTGTGGAGACGTCAGGTTGTGAAACGATGAACTTACACTGTTTCAAATAGCTTCTCTTCAATGGGTTCCTCGTAGGACTTTATTTTTGGTGAGATGGGAGGCTTCGTAGTACCCCTTTCTCCGGGATTTATTTTCCAGCACCACAGTTTCTCTCGTATATATGTAATGTTCAAAGAGATATAGTTTCCATCAACAACGTACAAGAGAATGAAACAGGTATACTAGGGGGAATAAATCGCTAGGGTTACGGCACTACGAAATCTCCACAGCAACTCCTACGATCCATGGGCTGCATAATATTTTCCAGTGGTAGCAAAAATATTAATAACGAAGACGTCACCATACTGAAGGGCTTTATAATCGCTTCGAGGGGAATGACTAATATACAAACTCGCGGTCAGGAGTTGGCGCAATACATCTCACAATATAGGGTAACCGTTAACATCATCAACATATCTCGTTATAATGCCTACAACAGACTTACCGGTAACATTATCAACATATTCTCTTTTATTATACCTACTGCGGACTTAAAATTACAAGGAATATATATAAATAAGGGGAGTTTATCCAGCCATCGCAGACACCACCACCACTACATCTTGCTTGTGTCCAGTCTGGCTCTCTCGATTTCTTGGCCAATCTTGGGGAATGTGCGGTTTGTTTCTGTTCGCACTTGACGCTTGGAAGGCTTTGTTTGTAAAGTTGAGCTAGTCAGGTGACAGTCTTGGCTTCACGTAGTTTCTCAGTTATGCACGGGATGGTCCAGATATTGCGCACCCCTTATAAGTATCTGTAGGAATCTCGTGTGTTGCAAGAACGGCTCAGTTAGCGTTACTGGTGTCTACCATGCATCATTTCAAGTCCCCATAACCGTTTTCATGCTTTATCGTATCTGTTTTTTTTTTCCACTGATTGCATGGCTGATTCCAAATTTCATGCACCAACCAAAAGCGTCTGCAGTCCCCACACCAGCAGACTAAGCCGTTCTCACAAAACAAGACAGGGAGGGCAATATACGGACCATCCTGCATGTAGACGCTTTACCTCTTGGCTCCAGCTGAAGAGGTCGATGGTTTCTAAGTGAGGTGGATTTAGATAGCTGCTCCACTAGAGAAGGTACAATATCCTCCACTCCAGTCAGAGAGAGGTGGAAGACGGGTGGATGGGGCTGATAGTACAGTCCTGGGGTTGATGGAGGTTGGGTTATATGGATGTTTTTCTTCTGCTCCAGCTGGAAAGGGGTTGGAGAAGGGTGGTTTTCGTCATGGCGAGTCGTGGTGAGGTTGTTGAGGAGGTGGTGAGGTTTAAGATGCCTGTTGGGGAGCTGGTGAGGTTGAAGATGGTTGTTGAGGAGGTGGTGAGGTTTCAGATGCCTTACTGAGGAGGTGGTGAGGTTGAAGATGGTTGTTGATGAGGTTAGACGGTCAATGCACAGTCTTAGGTTTAGATAATTCGGTTGTATTGATGTTTTTCCTCTTGGCTCCAGCTGCTAAGATGTTGATGGTAACGACTGATAATGGAGCGAGAAGCAGTGGAGCGAGGAAGCATAGGGAGGGTAGCAGTGGTGGAGCAAGGAGCAGTGGAGGGCCAAGGAGTCATGGTTAAACAGAGTCATGGTGGTGCGAGAAGTATTATTGGAACTAGTAGTGGAACGAGGAGCAGTGGTGGAGCAAGAAGTCATGGTGGAGCGAGGAACAACAGTGGAGTGAGGGGGTCATGGCGGAGTGAGGAATAATAATGAAGCTAAAACTTGTGTTGAAGCAAGGACTTGTAACAGAACGAGGAATCACTGTGGATCAAAGACTTGTTGTGGAGCGAAGAGCACTGGAACCTGCAGCATGGTACAGTAAGGACCAGCGGTGGAGCGAGGATTTGTGGATCGAAGAGTCATGGTGGAAGGAGGAGCAATGATGGAACGAGGATCTGTGGTGGAGCGAGAAGTACAGCGGATCAAGCAGTCATAGCAGACCAAGAAACAGCAGTGGAGCGAGGAGCAGTGGAATGAGGAATTGCAGAGAAAGAAGGAGCGGTGATGGAACGAGAACTTGCATTGGAGCAAGGAGCAGTTATGGTCCTAGGTGCGGCGGTGGACCGAGGAGTTATGTTGGACTAAGGAGTAGAACTCATAACGTGAGGATCTGTAGTGGAGCGAGGAGCAGTGATGGACCTAGGAGGATTGGCGGACTGTGGTAGATCGAGAGTTAGAAGTGGAGTGAGCACTAGATCGAGGACTTGCAGTGGAGCGAGCATTAGAATGAAGGATAGTAGTGGAGCCAAGATCAGTAGTGGGGTGAGAAATGAAGAGAAGGCAAGGCAGTGGAGAGAGCACTGGGGTAAAGGTCAGTAGTGGAGCAAGCACTGAAGCGAGGGCCAATAGTGGAGTGAGCACTGGAGCTAGGGTCAGCAGTGCAGAGAGCATAGGAGCGAGGACCTGTAGTGAAGCAAGCACTGAAGTGAGGGCCAGTAGTGGAGCGAGCACTGGAGCGTGGGCCAGTAATGGAGCAAGAGCCAGTGGTGGAGCAAGCACTGGAGCAAGGGCCAGTGTTGGAGCGAGCATCGGAACAAGCACTGGAGTGACGGTCAGTACTGGAGTGAACACTGGAGCGAGGGCCAGTAGTGGAACGCGCATTGGGGCGAGGGCCAGTAGTGGAGCGAGAGGGAGGGACTTAGGGTGGTGTTTCAACCTTCCCCTTGAGCCAATAGGTGTTCATTCGACCCTTGCCCTGAGGGAGAAAGAAATTTGTCATATCTTTACAATTATTAAAGGTCCTGTATAAAGAAAAAATAAATAAATAAAAACACTGCGAGCGAGCGAAGCAATCGAGAACACAATACTTCATCTGAAGTTTGTTATGTAAAATTTTGTCACATACGGCTTGTAAAATTTGACTACCTGAGAAGCATCAAAGTTTTGCTTTCTTCTCAGCTGCTAAGACAATCGTGGCAGGTCGTACCATTCTTAAATTACGTCAAGAAAATTGCCTTCCAGTGGGCAGCTGAGCGTTACTCCAAAAAAGCCAAAAATAGGCGAAAAACGCAAAAAAAAAAAAAAAGCTAGGTAAGACTGATTCATTAAAAAAATGCCAATCATGGTATGTCGTACCTTTTTTAAATTGTAATAAAAATTGACTTCCGGTGGTAAAAAAAAAAAAAAAAAAAGCCAAATGTAGCTGAAAACTGCCAAAAATACAACCTTACTCGCTCATACACATTCCACACACCTGTGGTGTGAAACTCTATTTCTTGATAATTCAAAGTGCTGTAAATAAACACGTAAATAATAACAAGAAAAACTGCAACAAAAACAACAAAAAACATCTTCAACAGCGACAACAATAATAAAAAATAATAACTACTACTACTCTTACATGGTACTACTATTGATATGGTACAATGCAATGAAATAATGTATACGATTTCCATCCTCGTTATCAAAATGTGATAAACAATGGTTCTTGATCCCTATTTGCAAAAACCATTTACTGATAACTACTACACTACTAAATGATAATGTTATAAGGGTATTTGCAGTGATACACACAAAAAAAAACAATGGATGACTGACTGACTGAGTCACTGATTTACTGAATGACTGATTGGCTGCATCAAAATTTATTGATTCATAAATTGAATGAATGACTGACGGATTTACGGACTGACTGACTGACTGAATGACTGATTGACTGACTCACTAATTTACTGACTGACTGACTGACTCACTAATTTACTGACTGATTGACTGATTAATTGGATGACTGTTTACTACTACTTTACAGTATGCCAGTACCTTCATGTCCACCTCCCCTCTGGGCTCGAGTATAAAGGAAGGGTAGTGTTTGGCCAGCATCTCCTGAGTGGTGGGCGATACGTGGATCTTCAGAGCTGCAACAACAAGAGAAAATATGAGCAACAGGAGAAATACGACAGACGAAAAAGAACACAGACTGTAAATAAGTTGCTTGTGTGTCAACGTCCACAGATTAATAACAGGCGCCGAATACTCACGCTGTCCATTACTCTCCATCCTCGAGGCCGTGTTGACCGTATCACCGAAGAGGCAGTATCTGGGCATCTTGAGGCCCACCACCCCCGCCACGCAGGGTCCCGTGTGCATGCCGATCCGGAGCTTCAATTTATCGTCGGGTCGGTGTCGTATGGTGAACGTCTCCACCTCCGACAGAAGGGCGAGGGACATGCTAGCGATCTCCCGGGTGTGCTGCGTTCCGTTCCGTACCGGCAGACCTGACACCACCATGTACGCATCGCCTATCGTTTCAACCTGCACGAGAAGGAATAAAAAAGAAGAAAAGCTTAATGAGTATAGAAAAGAACGCTTAGGATTAGAAGAAGGAGATGATGAGACGGGGAAGAAAAGAAGAAAAGATTAATGAGAAAAAAAGAACACTTAGAATGAGAAGAGGAAAAGACGAGAAGGGGAACAAAAAGAAGAAATGGATAATGTGAAAAAGAAAGAAGAACGCTTAGGATTTGAAGGAAAGAAACGCAGAGAAGGGGAAGAAAAAACGACGAGATTAATGCATATCGACAACACGGGGGGTCACTAGAGAGCCCCATACACGCTCCCTCGTGTATGGGGTCCTTAAGGTAGATGAATTTTGTGTGTGTGTATGTGTGTGTGTGTGAGGGGGGAAGAAGTAGTGGTTGAGATAGGGAAGATTCCTAACATCTTCAGTTCAAGTGGTTTATTCTTGTTGTCTTCAGACGGGTTTATTGGGCTAAGGCAAAATTTATGGTAGTCTTGAGATAGACAACACAAAATCAAAATGACGAAGAAAAACAAAATAAAAATTAGGTAGAAAAAGCAAAACCAAAATGATGTAGAAAATACAAAATAAAAATGCTGTAGAAAATCAAAAAATAAAAATGACGTCGAAAATAAAAGAAATAATAATGGCGTGGGAAAAAATTACATCAAAAAAACAAAATAAAAGAGGAAGCAGAAAATACAAAAAACACGTTCTCGGTAAAAAGGGGTTATGTAATAGACGTCATCGTTGTGAAAGGGTTATTTTTTTCCTCACCTTATAGACGTCGAAGTTGCCGATGATGCCGTCGAATCGGCTGTACAGATCGTTTAGCAGATCCACTACCTGAGGACCACGGGACGGTGAGAATAGGTTAGTACGGTCTCTCTCTTTCTCTCTCTCTCTTTCCATTCAGTTCCATTTCCACTCAACTTCACGGTAAAATATAATTTTTTTCTCTCTCTTTCTCTCTCTCTCTCTCTCTCTCTCTCTCTCTCTCAGTACCCCTTAAGCAATTTATTAAACCTTAATTTAATACCTTAATCTCATCTCACCTGTTTTAACGCTAAGTGCTTCCGCCTAGACCTACTTACATGTGCGTGGTTATACTTACATGGACCTACTTACATGTGCGTGGTTATATTTGCATGGACCTACTTACATGTGCGTTGTGATACAGGGTCCTACTTACATGTGCGTGGTGATACTTACATGGACCTACTTACATGAGTGGTAATACTTACATGGACCTACTTACATGTGCGTGGTTATACTTACATGGACCTACTTACATGTGTGTGGTAGTACTTACACGGGCGTGGTCATACATACATGGATATACGTATAAGTGCATGAGGATACTTAAATGTGCATGAACCTACTTATATTATCGTGGACCTATTTACACGAGTGCACCAACTTATATAAGTGGAATTACTCATGAAAAAGAACCTACTTACATGGCACACTGATACAAATTTAAGTACAGTGGATTGGATCTACTTACAAGGGCGTGCAAGACCTATGTACGTATCTATCTACTTAACTTATTTACCTACCTACCTACCTACCTACTTCCGGACTTACCTGCATGGGAGTAGACTGTGCCGAGAGCGCAGTAAATCCAACAATATCGCTGAAGTAAATCGTAACACAGTCGTAGGTCTCTGCCACAACGCTCTGCCCGGCTATCAGCTGACTCGCCACCGATCTGCAGGTGGGCAGGTGTGTGAGGCAGGTGTGTGGGACAGGTGTGTGAGGAAGGTTTGTGAGGCAGGTGTGTGAGGCAGGTTTGTGAGGCAGGTTTGTGAGGCAGGTGTGTGGGACAGGTGAGTGTGTGAGGGGGGAGTAGATGGGACGGGAAGGTGTGTGTAGGGGGGTAGGTGTGTGTGGGGGGGTAGATGTTTGTGTGTGGGGTTGGAGGGGGGCGGGTGTGGTAGTAGTGCTCTCTCTCTCTCTCTCTCTCTCTCTCTCTCCCTCTCTCTCTCTCTCTCTCTCTCTCAGCTATTAATGGCCAATTATAGACTCANGGGAAGAATGGATGGAAGGTAGGAAGGAAGGAAGAGAGGAAGATGGAAATAGAGAAGAAAAAATGAAGGAAGGAAGGAGGGAATGAAGAAAGGAAGGAAGGAGGGAAGGATGAAGGGAAGAAAAAGAGGAGCGTGTGAATCAAGAGAAAAAAATGGAGCAGGGAGGCAGAAAGAATAAATAAACAATAAATGTAATGCAACTGAAAACACAACAATAATTTTCTCTCCTTCACCGATAAAATGGAGGTCTAATTATATCTAAAGGTAATTAATATTATGGGAAATTATATCTAGAGGTCGTAGGCTTCAAAATTAAATCGCAATCTAGAATGCAAACTCATAATTTTTTAAAGGTTATTTAGGGAACGCCTGTGGTAATTCGGTATGTTCAGCCCACATCCCCTACCACAAAATGCAGTCAGCAATTACCCAGGAAGACTAATTATGTCCAATCACCTTCAAGTACTTCATAAAAAATAAATCGCTAAGGAATAGGTGTCAGGCAGCCTCCGTACAAGACGCGATACATACTTAGGCAGGAGTTGATACAGGAGTTCTTCGCATCGTCTTTTCTCCTCGAGGTAGTCGGCGGTCCTCTCCTGAACCAGCGTCTCCAGATTGTTGGCATACTGCTCCATACGGGATAGCAGGTTGTCTAAGATGTTGCCTGACTCGTTATCCCTGTAAGCAGGTAGGAAAGTAGGTAAGTAAGTTAAATAATGCTTATTTTAACCTAGTGTCTCTGAAAGCAAGAAATGGTGAAGTAAGAGAATGCTTTTGTTGTTCTTGGTCTCTCTCTCAATCAATCAATCAATCAATCAATGTATCTATTTATCTGTCTGTCTGTCTCTGTCCCTATTAGTCTCCATCTCAATCACTCACTCTACCTCTCTTTCTCTCTCCCTATCACTCTCAACCCATTCCCTCCCTCTCTCTCTCTCTCTCTCTCTCTCTCATGGCATTCATCCCCCCTCCCTCCAGCCTCCCTTCCCCCGCTAACAAACAGGTCCTCCCCACTTACCTCTCCACTTAGCTCTCACTCCACCTCATCCACACAACAAGCACGAAGTTAATTAAATCCACTCACCATAGTCAGAATATTTTTACCTGGCAAATACACCTAGTCCTCCGCTCAGTTAATGGCCCGGTGTTGATAGACTGGAGGCTGATTTGACTTGCAACCAAGGAGATTCAGTACTACCTCATCAAAGCATGTTTTTTTCAACCTGACACATATCCCTAACCGCTTTCAGCTCAGTTGATGGTCAGGTGTAGTCAAATTAGAGGGTTGATTTGATTAGAAATCAAGGAGACGCATCATTCCTACCTCATTACTAAGGATAATTTAATTTTAAGCAACCACAAATTGTATTCAAAAGGTGAAAATGGACCAGTTCCGTCAAGTAAAAAGAAAATTATATTACAAGGATCCATTTTCCACTAACTGCATCACCTCACCAAAATAACGAAAGTCACGCACACTCTCCTTTTCCTCCTTCCCCCATACACTCTCGCAAACGCACGCAATCTCATGCAAGCAGTGTCTGTGTGTGGGGGGAAGCCGCGTGCAAGCAAACACTATCATACACGTA
>JAGKTI010004857.1:36400-48098 GCA_018397915.1 Birgus latro | reverse complement strand
CTCTCTCTCTCTCTCTCTCTCTCTCTCTCTCTCCCCATTCTTTAAGGGGGAACATCTGTGTGGACTGACTAGCTTTTGGTTCCTTCATTTTTGCATCAAGAAGAGAATGAGCATAGTCCAGGATCAGTATGCAAAGCAAGTCACAGATGAAGAGGTGCCAGTGTGACTTGTAAGGCTGCTGGAGTAACAAGCCTCTGATGTATATAAATTATTACCTTATATTCATGTATATACATTGCTACTTTATATTACTGCTATTTTGTGTACTGGAAATAAGATGTAATTAACTATACTTTTGTATGTTGATTATCTTAGGAGGTACTCTGTAATTAATTTGTAATGTGCTTGGGGTATGATTGTTTGAATGCACCAGTTGGAATGACAGCTGTGCATAGGTTTGATCTCCAAGATGTGACTGAAGATTTAGTCTGTCATTTAATGCTACCCAGGGAAGTTGACAGTAGTAAGGTGTAGTCTGCAAAAACACATTGGTCCATGTATACTGCTTCTCTTCCTCTTCACTGGGTAGTTTCTCATGTGCTGTGGGGACAACTCAGTCAACTCTATCAATGTCTGCCCTATATCATTTATTCATTTCCTATTCCCAGTGCCACACCCTTGTTCAAACCAGCAGACTGAGTCACCCCTACAATACATTAATGCTCATGGGAACTGTAAGTTTTCAATAAGTATCCCAGACATGAACAGAGGGGAGAACCCAGCTATGGCTGCTTCCGCATGAACACAAAGAAAAACACTTCCTACAGCACAATTTGCTCCCGCAAATTCTCTTCACAGTCAACCTACACACAAAACTGATGAGTAAAAGTACAGAAATGCAATGAGAATAAACTTGTTCAAGAGTAAAAATAGCTTAAAATAACTGCCCAGTGTCCTTGCACAAAATTTTGCTTGCTCTGTTCAAGAGCAAAGCATATGTGTAGATGCAAAATTTGATGAGGTTTCTTATGGTGTTTTCATAATTTCAGTACAACCAATAGTTTTCAAGTAAATCACCAAAAGTTAAACAAACTGCCTAAAATGTATGATTTATCTTTTCTTATATTGTTATTGGACCTATAACTAACATATATGTCAAATATGTACATGTATGTAAATTATTTACACCCTCCCCTGTAACTCACCCAAATTTGATGCACTTACTGCCAAAACTTAATTTTTGGTGAATATTTTTGTCCAAAATGACACAAATTGCATCATTGGTTACTCTTTAGCCTAACACTGATGTGACACAATTTGCATCATCATTCCTGGGAGAGGTAAGATACCCCTAGCTGAATTTTCTGGTAATGCACTGTTTACAAACTACAGTTACAATGAGGTATCTTTACTCGAAAGCCTAATCCAACAAGAATACAGTTGCCTCCATGCCTACAAACTTAGTTGGTTCATTAATCAGTGTTTGTTTGTCAAACTTCACTATAATCATATTGTTTTTACTTGATGTACCTAGACCACTCTCACCGCTTGAATATGAAATTGTGGCTGCATGAAATTCAACAAACTTCAGTTATGAGGTAGGAATGAGTCTCACTTGTTACACTTTGAATCAGTCCTCCAGTCTCGTAGCACTTGACCATTAGCCAGTCTGAAAAAGGTTAGGGATCTTTGTCAGGTTAAAGTAAATGCACTGTAATATTTTAGGGCAAATATGTACAGGTCATTGGTATTCATGATCAGCACAGGCACAAACTGAAATACCATTGTAAAACCAGTTGCATCAAGTAAAAATATTATGTCAGTTTTAGAAGCTGTAGTAGTTTAAAAAAAGTATTTTTGTTAATTTCATAGAAAAAATTAGCTTCATAAATGCTTCTCAGAGAAACTCCTCTCTCCAGAAGTTATAACTTGAAAGTTTTTAAGTAAGGGAGAACTGTAGAACCCCAAGTCATCTAGTGGTCATTTTAATACATGTGGACCATACCTGTAGGTTGACTGTGGTTGGTTTATCTTCATGTGAGGGAACAGGACCACTCTCACAACTTCAGTACTAAGTTGTGGTTGCATGAAATTCAGTGACCCTTTGTAGTAGTAGTAGTTGTTCCCTCAGCAGTCTGGCCGAACAGCCCCGAGTCCCTAAGGAAGGCCATGGCAGAGACCAGGCTTTCCCACAGAGCTCATAAGGAGTGTATGTTGTGTTGTTGGCGTAGGTAATTGTGTGCAATGCTGTCTTCCATGATGTGCATTAAGTATGGGGTGCTGTGTTACATCTTGGACAGGCATCAGCAACGGAGTCATCCAGCCTCTTCTGATAACTCAAGAGGGCTGGATGATGCCCACATCTCAGCCTGCCCAGGTGGACCCTGTCCTCAAGGGGGAGATAGGATTCAGAAGGATGGATATCAGGAGGCCGTGCATGCAGCTGTGTGTTGTCTTTGAGTGACTGAATGGAACGGCGAGTGATTTGAGTATGAATATGCTTCTGGAAGCTGGACTAAGGCGGGCAGGGAGGAAGAGATGATAGTATTTGTGTATGATATTGTGTGCTGGGTGTTGTTTTGATGTTCCTTGGTGTGTGTGTGGATGTGCTGCCATGTAGTGTAGTGGATGTTGTGGGTTTGTGGAGGCTGCAGCGAGAGTTTGGGTGCCTCTCATGTCTAGATAATCCTTGACTTTGAGGACTTTGGTTTCTTGGTATAGGTGGTCTGTAGGTGTAGTAGCTTTGCAGCCTGTGATTATTTTTAAGGCCTTGTTTTGTACGGTCTGAAGAGTGTTTTAGTGAGGTTAGGAGCCCAAGCAGGGCTTGCATAATTCATCACTGAACGTATATATTGTTTGTGTACTGTGGTGGTGGTTTCTTTGTTGTGTCCAAATGTTGTATGGGGTAGTGACTTCAAGGCATTGAGTCTAGGTGTTAATTTATTTTTGATGTTTGTGATGTGTTGTTTAAATGACATTGATGTATTGTATCTTACACCAAGGATTTTGGATGTGTGTGTGTGTGGTAGGGGAGTGTTGTCTATGGTGAGGTGTGGAATGTGACTGTGTTCTGCTGTCCAGTTTGTGAGAAGGGTCACTGTAGATTTGGCTGGGGCTATTTTGAGTCTGTTTGTGGTGAACCATTCATGTTGTGTGTTGAGGTAAAGTTGGAGGATTTGTGTGGCTGTGTTTGCATTTTGGTGTGTGCATGTAAGTGTTATGTCATCTGCATGGGAAGCTATGTGTATTTGTTGTGTGTGGGGTGTGGGTATGTCATGCATGTATAGGTTGAGTGTAGGAGACAAGACAGATCCTTGGGGGACACCATTTGTGAAGTTTCTGATGTTCGAGGACTGACCAGCAGTTACATGTGCATATCTCTCTGCTAAGTAGTCTGCTAGCCATCTTTTTGTGTTATTGTGCATGTTTGTGTTGAGTATCTTGTTTGTGAGGTTGTGGTGGGGGATGGAACCAAAAGCTTTACTAATGTCTAGTGTGACAAGGAGTGTTCTTTGTGGTGGCCTAGCTGAATTCATGCCATCAAAAACTCTCTGTGTGAGGTCTGTAAGAAGAGTGTTTGTGGAGTGTAGTGGCCTAAAACCATGTTGTGATGGGACTAAGGGGGTTTGAGGTGTAACTAGTTGTAGTACCAGTCTTTCAGTGACCTTGGAGGGGGTGCAGAGGAGTGTGATGGGGCAGTGTGAGGAAGATAATGTGGGGTCTTTGTTGGGTTTGGGGATAGTGATGATAATGCCATACTTCCAGATGTTGGGTATTATGTCGTGTGAGTAACTGTAGTTTGATATGTTGGTGAGTGCTTCTATGCCTTGTGGTCCAATGTGTTTAAGGTGTATGTTGCATGTTGCTTATGTTGTCTGGTCCACAGGCAGATGAGTGCTTGAAGTTGCTGATTATGTGCTTCGTCTCGTTGTAAGTGAAAGGTGCGAAGTCTGGGTCTGTGGGGAACTGTCTCTTACGTCGGATGATACGTCGGTTGTCGTGATGAGGGTTTAGATGGCTGACGTGTGAAAAGTGATTGATGAGAATGTTTGCTTGTTGTTTATTTGAAGGAATGGTGTCTGTTGTTGTGATGGCAGCATGGGATGTGTAGTGTTGCTGTTGGAGAGTGTGATGGTGTTTAGTATTTTGTAGAGTTTACTGGTGTTTGTTTTGTGATCAAGTGTTTGGAGATAATTATTCCAGTTTAGTGTTTGCTGTTCTGATATTTTATTGTTTATTTGAGTGTTGAGTTCTTGTATTTGTTGTATGGTGTCATGCATATGTGGTGTTCGGGAGTGTCATAGTGTGTCCCGTTCTATGATGAGGCCTTGAATTTCTGGTGTGAAATTGGGGTTGTCTTTTTCTGTTGCCTCGGGGGATGTGTCTTTTGTCTGCATTTTGTATAATTGTATTGAAAGTGTGCTGTTATATGAATCAGTCTCCGTAGTTACCAGTTATATTTATGCTCCATTCTGACCACACTTGGCCTTCAACTGAACTGAAGGGGGTTAGGGATCTTTCAGATGAAAACATGCAGATCACTGCAGGAAACATTCTTTGTTGTGACTATGAGGAGAGTATTCAAAGTGTTTTGAAGATTTCATAACACATTTTCCTTTGTAGTTTATTCTGCATACTATACATCAATATCCTCTTATATGTTATTCATGCACACTGTGTCAGCATTGAGACAATATAAATGTCACACAAAGGAATGTTAAGGTGCAGTATGCCATATAAATTGGTAGAGAAGAAGTGTTACGAAACATCCTATACCACCTAGAATATGAACCTAAATCAAGGCAGTACTAACAGTTATATGGGCTATACTGTTTTTACTCATACTTGGCCTAAAGTTGCCATCTCTCCTTCTTGAATGCTGTGTTGTAATAGGAGATTAACACTAGAATAATGTGTCAGTCACAAAGAAGTTTTGTTTAAATGATGTTGAGCTGTACTGTTGTCATTTTGTACCATTAAGGTATATGATATAAGCTGGAAAAGGATAAAAATCTAGGCCAGGTTAGAATACAAAAAGTATACTTTTCATTAATAGTATGTGGTGCTGAGCTAAGTTATCAAAATAAGCACACATCATCCAACTGATCATGAAACCATGTTTTAGAGATGACTTTGTTACATTGCCTTATTAGTTAATACGTGTATGTTACCATATCTGATTGAGCAGCAAGAGTATTTACATTAACCCTGTCAGCCCATTGATGTATTATTCTGCTTTATTCTTACTTCTCAGCAGGTAACTTTGTGTAGTTTAGGAGAGATTATTGGAACATGAAGAGTTAAGTATAGTACTCTTTATCTCCTTCACTGGTGCTGGTGGGGGATGCCGTAATGCAGATACCACCCAGCTTCTTTCCTAACCCTTGTAAGGAGGAGGGTGGATTGCAGAAGAGTACATGAGACCTACAATCCACCCAGGATGACATCTAAATGAGCCTAGAGTTACTACTACTATTGAGTCTTTCACCATAGAGGTGCTCTCCCAAGCTGAATGAAATCATCTGAGGGGGAGCAATAATAGTAGTAGTAGTGCTTGTAGTTCCAGATTCACCTGAAACGTGAAAGTGGTGAACTATGCAGTTCACCATCCTCCTCCTCCTATTAGGGGATAGAGAGGGAGTTTAGGGATGTGTGTATGATAGGGCAGTGGAGACACCCATTCATATTGGTGCTACCACATGTAGGTATCCTTTTTCGGTGCCAGTGTTGCAAGAATAAGATGTAAAATAACGTCGTGGGACTGAGAGAGTCGGTGCATCTCTCTGATATTGATTTACTGTACCTCAAACACTGTTCCTCTTTAGTATTGTAAGCAGAGATTTAACATTTGTCAGCCTTTGCACAGCATTAGGAAATTCCTAAACTCAACAATTTTATGAATATTGTATAATGTAGTTTAGTCCAGTGTTCCATTGTTTGTCATAACTTATTCCTAGTTTATATTTAGTTTTTACTGATCCCATCCTTAGGTGGGAATAAGTAGTCAGGATGATGATGATGACAATAATGATGACAACAGTGATTTTGTTTGTTTAGGTTCTGTTTAGTTGTCCTCATCCTATTGTTAGGGGGGAATAAGGGGTGAGGATGATACCAATGATTCTGTTTGTCAGTTTATAAGACTTTTGAACACTTTTCTCTGTGTTAAAGGGACCATAGTAAATGTAGTGGTGAGTAGTACCAGCACAACTTTATACTGGACTCAGTAGCTGTAGTGTACACTTCACACATGTACCAAACTATCAGGTCATCCTCTGCTCCTGGAAGAAGGAAGTCATAGGCAGGATTTCACAACAGATGAAGATTGTTGGCAAATCAGAACTTTTCTAGACTTCTCACTCGTGCATGTTCTCAAATTCTGAAATGCTTGGTTTCAAAGGCTTTATAGAAAATGGAAACTTTGAGAATGTATTAAATAGTCTACAGTGTCATTAATCCTAAATGCAGAGCAGTATCAAGTAATAATATTAAAAAAAAAAAAACATTTCTTCACTTTGCTTCAATTTGTTTCACTTTATTTATAGACTCCAACATGTATGCATGTGTTGGCCTTGGTCACCTAATGGTGGCTATCAACACTGCTTGATCTCTAACAACCTCTTTGTTCAGTCCCTGAATCCTGTGTGAGGAGAGATGATATCAGTACGCCTTAACTCAAAGCTTCAAACTACAGTACTACCTACCTTAACACTGAACACAGTTCTTGGTTGTTGGACTTCCTTCTAGCTAGGGGTGAGAGCAAGAGGATGAGCAAGAATTATAGCTCATGTGTGTATATAACAGCCAAAAAAATGATCTGACTAACTTTTGTGTAATATAAGCCATTGGATAATTAACCTCCTGACTCTGGGTGACATCCTTTTTGTTTATTGCTGCAAGTGGATTATTTTATTCAAAGTAGGAAGGGCATCTCACAGTGAAGGCATTTATTAAGGCTACAGTACAGTATATCAGACCTGTGCAGTTTGAAAAGTGTATCTTTGAATGAGTTTAGATACATCACTGAACATGTATGATACTCCGTCCTTTTACTGTGAATTATCTACTTTGCATTTTCTTTTGGTTAACCTCAGACAACTATTCTATGCTGAAGAGATACATGAGACACAAAAAATTGTGAGAATTAGAAGATACAAAACTTGGCATTTAATTTCAGCTTACATTGAGAAGTTTTTTCAGTTCAAGGAAACTCCCCACAACCAGGAGGATAACACATTAATTAGAGAGAATTCAGGAGATATATACAGCATTTTATTGCAATTGTGTTGGCCATCATCAGTAAGGATTACCCATTTATCATTAGGAGTTTGTCTGGGCCAAGTTGAATATAATTTTCTGGTGGGAGCAAAAATAAAAGAAAATCAGCAGATTGCAGGGTTATACTGTATAAGGAGTGACTGAATTTGCTGTGTTTGTTGGATGAAAGCAGTGGTAGTACTAATTGCAACTCTTGGCTTATCTGCAGTGTGAATATGGTAGACTTCAGGCTAAAGTTGCCCTTTTCCTGCTATCCACCATCCTCCTCTTCAGGGACATGGCAGGGATTGAGGGACATTGAATAACTGGGCAGCTCCATCCACCACTTATATCAGTGCCACCACATGAAGGTGTCCCTCTCCAGCATCTTTTCATACAGTAGAGGTCAGAAATGGCTTTCATGGACTCCTTCACCACTAGAGGTCTGTCCTACATCAAACAATATTGTCTAGAGACAACAAGAATGACCCAGTACAGTATAATACATCATCATACTGAAGTGTTTAATCAGCTTAAATACAAGAGGCTTTTCCTAACTTGAATAAAATCTTCAGGTAGCATCAAGAATGAACTGAAATTATACATCACTGGAGTAAAAGTGTTTATTAGTTAGGTTTAATTAGCAGGAATTAATGGTGAAAAGCTAGGATAGTTCTCACTCTTGTAATGCAGTACTATCTTACATTTTTTCATATATTTTGACCTGATTATGAAGGTGGTTTGAAAAGTTGCCGAAAGGTTTCATTTTGAAGTTTTAATTATAGATCCTCGTCAGTGTTACACACAAACTAAGGATGATAATAATGATGATGATGATGCTTTACATGTTACAAACTCTCCAGCATCTGTGAAGGGGAACTCCTAGAATTAGTAGTATATATATATATACCTGTATATATTTCTTTCCTTCAGTCCTCTTCTGTCTTTCTATCCTTCATTCTCTCCTTGTCCTTCTGCCTACGGGTGACTTTACACTCCCTCTTCTGTCTTTCTTGCCTTCATTCTTTCCTTGTCCTTCTGCCTGTGGGTGACTCTACACGGAGTGACAAGCCAAATGGTTTCCTGTACACCAGGAAACCATTAACTATGCTAGGTGGTAACCATATAACCAAATTTTGGCACCTGGTGGTTTAGTGGGTAATTACAGGGCTCCAATCGGATTGAGCTGGTGAAGGTTTATATCCAAGGGGTGGTTGGGGTTTATTTCTCACATAATGCCATTCAGGGATGAGTGAGGCTGGTCACTCTCATCTTAAATGTCAGGACCAACTTGCCTAGCCCCGGGCTCCTACGCTTCTCTGTGGGGCAACATAGGATTGGATAATGAATGAATATGTATATATATATATATATATGTTCCGTTTGTCACTTGATTGTGCTCTCAGATTGTTATGTTGTTGACTATGTGATAATTATCATTATTGAAGATGTACAGATTCAGATTATATGAAAGAATATTTTAATACTTTTTAAGGTAAATCACTGTAAAGGTGACTGATTTTGTAAGATGAATAAAGTATACAGTGTTATTCAGTGTGACTTTATATATTGATCAGTCTGTCTAACTACAACCAGATCCCTTAATCCTGGAAGTGCAGTCACAGATGAATCATCTCAGTTACCCTGTCCACCACCATGAGGCTGCCCCCTGAAACTCACAGCCCCTCTCATATTCTTCTCCATTTCATCTTTGATTTCTCCCCTTCCCTCCTGTCCCCAGCTTACTCACATACACTCTCCTTGTCAATCTCTCATTCCTCATTCTTCTCATGTACCAAATCATCTCAAGGTACAGTACTTTCAGTGCTTTCTAACACATCCACAGCAACGTTACTTAGGTTCCTTCACATCCTTATTTGTCTGCCTGTCTCTCCACTCAGTATTTTCCCCATTAGAAGGGGGGCAGGTTGGCTCAGTGGTAAAGCACTTGACTCAAGATTGCAAGGTCAAGAATTCGCGACCTGCCCTGGTAGCTGCCTCGCTGGGAGGGGTAGTGCTCTTTCGTCACTCTAGCAGGGCTATATGATCTATCAAAGTCTAGCATGGGGGAATAATCCCTCCTAGCACCTTCACCTTCACCCTTAGAAGTTTCGGAAAGGTGATGTAGACCAGAGGTGGTTCGAACATGTGAGAAGGGATGCGTGGCTGGCTGAGGAGGATCACAGGTGTACATGTGGGGGGAAGAATACCCAGAGGCAACTGAAGATGTGGGATAAGAACCTTTGAGGTGACTGAACAGGGAAATGACTTAAGCTCATGGTTCAGAGAGAGTTGTCAAATGAGGAGACTTACATAAGGTCTGTAAGTGTAGGCACATTTTTACCTGGTGTTGATATGAATGTGCTAGAAAGCATTATGCGAAGTACCTTGAGATGGTTTAGCTGTGTAGAAAGAATGAGAAACTGACAAGGAGAGTGTAAATGAATCTGAAAGAAATGCAGCAGGAGAGGAAGATTAGATTAAGGATGAGAAGGTGGGATGGAGTATGAGGTCTTCAACCCAAGGAGATATTTTATTCATGCCATCCAGATAATTTTATTCAGCTTAGGAGTGGCTTTTAAAGCAGAAGGGTTGGAGATATCATTCAAATTACACACGTGTATAGAGTACACAGGAAAAAATGGCCAGTGACCATAGTATCAATCTCTTTTGCCAGACACTTTAATCCCATAAGGGATGGCCACAAACAAATCACCTCAACATCACCCTGTCCTCTGCCATTTGGCTGCCTGCCCTCTTCTCATATATTTCCATTTCTTCCCTCTGTCTCATCCTTGGTCTCCCCCTCTCCCACTCCCTATGGTAACTCACTGGCATATACATACCAAGAACAGTGTTATGCTACGCTTTCGAGGGTCAACTACTTGCTCCTCGAATACGTATGCTTATGCTAGGGTTCTTTGCAAGACCGGGTCAGTGCATACAACTGATAGAACAGGGCATAAAAACTTACAAACATATATTGGCCAAGTTACAACTCCAGAACTAGATCCGATATTACACAGCACAAGACAGGTGGTACAAAACAGATATATAGAGAGATTAGAGTTTGGGACAATTTACCAAAACACAGATCACTTATAACAGGACTTGAGAGTGTATACTGACGTTACAATATAACACAGACACTTATGACAAAACTTAAGTTGTAATATAACGCGGGTCACTTGTGACAGAACTTGACTTGAGAGTGTATACTGAAGTTACAATATAACACAGACACTTATGACAAGACTAAAGTTGTAATATAATTCGGGTCACTTGTGATAGAACTTGGGCACTGAAGTCACATTACAATACTGTACAGGGCACTTAAACAGTATTATGGACTGGACACTGAGGTTTCTTGGATGATTCACACTAAAGGGTCCAGTGTAAGTTAAGTCACTGATCACTGTTCCTCCCGTAGGAGACACTGGACTGTGGTCATAGGTCGGGTCTCCTGAGCTGTACTGGTGGGTGATGTAGTAGGATGCCCACCTCTCCTTGGGCCCCAATGTGGTGTCTGTGCCTCTGGGCTCGGACCAAAGAGGGAGAGTAGGTGAGCCTGATGGTGCTGCCTTCTGGGAGTGGAGGCCCAGTCTCCTGGGTCTGGTAGGCCTCGCCCTGGGGCCCTCGGTATGCTCCGAGGTGTCCAGGGGCTGCGGTCCCTCACACCTGGGGTCGCCGTTGGGATGGGGCTGCGGCAACCTCTGGTGGTGGGGGGCGCCATCAGGGTATGGCTGCGGCAACCTCTGGCAGTGGGAGTCGCCATCAGGGCAGGGCTGCGGCGACCTCGCTGTCAGGTGTCCGTCAGGTGGGGATGCCCTCGGGAGGCCAGTTGTAGGGTGACTCCAGTACTACTGAGAGGGCTTCGCCAACACTTCTCCACGAGCAGGTCCTCCAGGGGCTCACCTCTGTGGAGAGGGAAAGAATATCCCACCCGGCCATAGGAGGGGTGGTGGGCTGGGCAAGGGACGTCCCCTTCAGGAAATGCCCCAGGGACAGAGGGTGAGTAGCGGACAGTGGCCTGCTTTACCTCCCCCACGTGGAGAGGTGCCAGCACGGTGGTTCCTCTGCCCCTTAGGACTACAGAAAAGCAAGCAGTGGCCTGCTCTGCCCTGCTTCCTGAAGAGGGGATTGAACCTCCTGTAGGTGAGGAGAGGATGGTGGCTGACTCTGTCTCGTTCCCGACTCAGATGGTGGCCTGTGTCGCGGCCCTATAGGAGGTGGCAGCTGAGGAGCGGATGGTGGCCTGCTCTATCTCTAACCCAACACGGACAGCGGACGGAGTTGTGGCGCTGCCCCTGGGGGATGCTGCGGGAGAGGAGCGGACGGTGGCCTACTCTTCCTCAAACCCGACACGGACGGTGGCCTGTGTTGCGCCCGGCATCTGAGGAGAGGACGGTGGCCTGCTCTTTCTCATACCCGACACGGACGGTGGCCTGTGTTGCAGAGCTGCTCGGGACTGTCAGGACAATCCCACCCCTTACCTGACAAG
>JAGKTI010004857.1:0-14327 GCA_018397915.1 Birgus latro | reverse complement strand
TTGGCTCGTATCTCTGATTGGGGTAAAAATAATCTTGTTATTTTTAATGCATCAAAAACTCAGTTCTTACACTTATCAACCCGACAAAATCTTCCTCAGGATTACCCACTAATGTTTAATAATGAACAGTTATGTCCTGCATCATCCTTGAACATGCTTGGGGTTTCATTCTCTCGGGATTTGTCTTGGAAAGAACATATTACATCTCTTGTGAAATCTGCTTCCAAGAGATTAGGTGTGCTAAGCCGATTCCGTACTTTCTTTACCCCTGCACAGTTGTTGACCTTGTACACGGGTTTTATTCGCCCGTGTATGGAGTACAACTCTCATGTGTGGGGAGGCTCCCCACATGCAGCTCTTCTCAATAGGGTGGAGTCAAAGGCTTTTCGTCTCATTAACTCTCCTCCTCTTACTGATTCCCTTCAACCTTTGTCTCTTCGCCGCACTGTTGCATCTTTATCTCTCTTCTATCGCTACTTCAATGGTCACTGTTCCTCTGAACTGTCTGCTTGCATCCCTCCACCTCTACGACGGGCACGTAGTACCCGTCTAGCAACAAACTCTCATCCCTTTTCTGTCCAACTCTCTAATGCAAGAGTTAACCGTTACTCCCAGTCCTTCATTTATGCAACTGGTCAACTCTGGAACTGTCTTCCTCTGTCTGTATTTCCTACTTCCTATGATCTCCAGTCTTTCAAACGCAGTGTGTCCAGTCATCTCGAATTGAACGGATCTTGAATTTGGCTCTCTTTTGTACTGTTTTTGCTTTTTCTTGGAAGGAACAGTATGCAGGCCTGTGGCCTTTGGTTCCTTCTTCCTTGCATTAAAAAAAAAAAAAATGATGTCATACAGGAAAGAGAGGGATGGACGGACTGTGTCTATCTGGATCTTATTAAAGCATTTGACAGGGTGGCCTATGGGAGGGAACTGTGGAAGTTGAAGACTTTTGGAGGGGTGCATGGGAAACTATTAAAGTGGCTGAGAGATTATTTGATAGGAAGGCAGATGAGAACAGTTATAAGAGACAAGGTTTCACAATGGAGAAATGTGACTAGTGGAGTACCCCAGGGTTCTGTCCTGGCCCCTATAATGTTTCTGATATATGTAAATGATTTGCCAGAGGGTTTGAATAGTTACATGAGTATGTTTGCAGATGATGCTAAAATTATGAAACACGTTAAATGTATTGATAGTTGTAAAGAACTGCAAGAGGACTTGGACAAACTCCACAGCTGGAGCCAAACTTGGAAAATGGATTTTAATGCCAAGAAGTGTCATGTATTAGAAATGGAAATAAGTGGAAGAAGACCACACTGGACATATAAAATGGGCAATGACATAATTAGTAAAAGAAAGGATGAGAAAGACTTGGGAGTGATTGTTCAGGATGACTTGTCAGTCACCAGAAAAGCATATAAACAAAATCACTGGGGGAACTTATAGATTATTGACTAACATGAGTGGCTTTTAATTATATGGATGAGGAAATGTTGAGGGAGTTGATAGTGACCATGATAAGACCAAGACTAGAGTATGCGGCTGTGGTATCGTCACCTCATTTGAAGAAGCATATTGATAAACTAGAGAGGGTTCAACAGATGGCAACGAGGATGATACCATGTTTAAGGGAACTCACCTATGAGGAGAGATTGCAAAAACTTTAGTTACCAACACTGCGTGAGAGAAGGGAAAGAGGTGACTTGATCACGATATTTAGAAATGTAAGAGAATTGGTAAGGGTGGATAGAGAGGATCTTTTTGTGTTGGATGATGGAAGAACAAGAGGTCATGGCTTCAAGTTGAGGAAAAGTAGATGTCTTAATGATCTCAAAAGGTTCAGTTTCCCGAACAGAAGCATAAGTATTTGGAATGACGTAGACGAAGAGGTGGTGCAGGTGAAAAACATTCATGTATTTAAAACTAGATTAGATGAATGTAGATATGGAGACAGGACAGCACGAGCTTAGCTCAACTCCTGTATACTACAAATAGGTAAATATATGTACTGTTTCTGTCTGTATGTGTAGTGGCAACCTACATTGCCTGCAGTCATGCAGATTAACTTGTAGTGAAAAAAACATCATCCCAAGGATGTCATTTTATTTAATTCTGGATGTTGCTGCTGCTCTTGTGTTCCCAGACTCATCTTGAAATATGAACCTGGTGGGCCGAAGGGTCAAGTTGCCCTTCTGCAACCCACCATCCTCCTTTCAGGGGATAGGTAAGTAGTGAAGGGATGTTCTGCCTGGTTGTATCAGTGCCACCACATAAAGGTGTCCCTCATCAACACATTCTCATTACTTACGGATTATTTTATTCAGCTGAGGAGAGACCTTTTGAACAGGAGTTAGATGCTTCCCTCGCTGACTCCATTACAATTTGAGGCCCTTCATTAGGTGAATAAAATTGTTTGGTGGAAGCAAGAATTAAGTGAAAAAAGATTTCCTTGGGCTGAATAAGTTAAGCGACTGGAGGAATGAGCTTAAACAGATTACTGGGTAGCCAGAGTGAAAGCAGCTGACACACTAAATCTCTGCCCATTACCTTACAGGTGTCATCTACAGATCAGTGGCTTGAGTTGGTTAGAGAGAGCAGCCAGTTGAGTGTAAGAGAATGGTTGTGATATATGTTGCAGGTGGTGGAGCTTATGGCTGTGCTGTAGGTGAATAGCAGATGCATTGCATCCCTTCTGTAGTGATTTGTTATGCACATCACACCTTAACTATCTATTCTCTGCTGTTTATACCATTTTAACATCAGCATATTTTGTATCCATAATATACAGGAGGATGTTGAGGTGTAATAGCACCGACAGAGGTGATTCGGACCATAAAGTGGTCCGGGTTGATTCGGTCCACCTTCCTATTTCGGTCACTGGTATCTAGATATGTAACATATATGCAGTTTTGAACACCCAGTGTAGTAAAGCAACTATTTTCACATTTGCATGGTGATTATGAATGCGAAATTCGATGTGTTACAGAACTGAGGAACCAGAAGGGAAATATGCTGAAAATGGTGCAAAACAAACTCAGCAAACTTTTGTTTAAAAAATCAGCACTTTTGACAAACTTTGTTCGTACGCAAAATTGAATGGGTCAGTCTCTATGAAAATTATGTCATATAATAGTTAAATGTTTCTACTTTCACATAAAACAAAGAGAAAAGCTCTAGCTCGTCCTGTTTTTTAAAATAAATTTGTCAATTGTGGACCATAATCACCCCCAGTGAAAATTCATCGCTGGGGTGATTGTGGTCCAGCTCTATTATGGTGGCAGGGGTGATTGTGGACCAGCTGTTATGTTTGATTATAGCTATATTTTTAATTAATATGCAGATTATCCTTTGTTTCAGGTTATGGCATGCTGACAGATAACTGGCTTTACATGTACTGAGACCTCTTTAAAGGGTGACAGTCAAGATGCCTAGGAAATATACAAGAAAAACTAACAAAGACCCTGAAAGAGACCAAAGATTGAAAGCAGCGGTACAAGGTGTGAAAGATGGATCATACACTGTATGCAAAGCTAGTAGAATGTATAAAATAAGTAAAACAACCCTATTAAGACATTTGAAGTATGATGTAAGTAATGACACAGCCAGTGGCAACGATTCTGAGAATAAGCCGAAACGTGTAGGAAATTCATTCAACCTCCCCCAAAAAAGTGAGGAGCAACTAGCAGAGTATCTAACTGTGATGGCCAAATGGGGTTTTGGACTAGCTCCTAATGAGATTTGTGACTATGTTCAAAAATGTGTTGTAGAGAAAAAGGAAGAAGACTCCACAATTGATGATTAACATTAGAAAATACTGCAGATTTAAAGATAACAGACCTGGTGAGGATTGGGTGTACAGTATTATTTTTTGTGGAGATACGGCCTCTCTGTAAAAAGGGCATCCACCTTAGAAAAAGCAAGAAAGAGTGCAGCCAGTGACCCTAAAGTAATCTACAAGTTCTACAGTCTTCTTGACAGTAAATAGAAGAGACTGGGAAGTTCAGAGAGACCCGAGTGTATTTGGAATGCAGATGAAACAAGTTGCTTCACTGATGCATCCCAGACAAGAATAGTTTCACCAAAGGGACAAAGAGCATCCAGGACAACAGCCACATTGGGAAGAGAATGCATCACAGTGATGGCTGCCATTTCAGCAGCAGCAGAAATCATTCCTCCATTGGTGCTTTTTAAGGGGAAAAACTTTCAGTCAAATTGGGTTTCAAAAAATGTCAATCCAAACACAATGTACGCTGTATCAGAGAATGGGTGGATGACCTCTGAATTTATGCATGACTGGTTGAAGAAATTTACTACCCTCGTGATACAGAGACTCTTCCTTCAAATATATGATGGCCATGCCATTCACCTCTTGCTACCAGTCGTAAACCTGGCCCGCAGTGAGAATATAACTCTACTTAAACTGCCCTCACACACCACAGACAAACTCCAGCCCCTTGATGTAGCATGCTTCTGGCCTTTTAAGGTCAAGTGGGATGCAGCAGTCCACAAATACCACAGAATAAATCAGGCAAGGCATATCACAAAATGTGTCTTTGTAGAACTCCTTTCTGGAGTGTGGAAGGAAGTCTTCACTGCTCTAAATGTTACCCATTAAATCCCTCTAAATATGACAAATCAGAATTCAATCCCACCATCCTGAAGTTATATGAGACATCTGCAGATACAAGGATGCCAGTACCAGAATCATAAAAAAAAAAACAGCCACACTTAACAAGAACAGGCCGCCATCACTTCAGTCTCCCGTGCTTGCAACCCCATCAACATCCACAGCAACTCCAACACCTGGTCCTGCAATCCCATCAACATCCACAGCAACTCCTACACCTGGTCCTGCAATCTCATCAACTTCCACAGCAACTCCTACACCTGGTCCTGCAATCCCGTCAATACCAAAAGCACACGAGCCAAACCTGCATCAAACTAATGAGTCAGATTTTGAAGACATCCTTGTTGCTGCAGTTAGGAGGCCTCCAGTAAGATGCACTGCGGCTGCTTCCGGGAAGAAGGTTCGAAGGAGGATAATTCCAGAAGCAAGAGTTATAACAAGTGAATTGATAGAGGAAATGGAAAAGAGAGAAAAAGATTTGCTGAAAAAATATCTGAAGAAAGGTCAGGGAAAGAAAAGGATGATTGAAGAAGTTACAAATGATGATGTACAGGAAGAAGGACTAACACCCATAGTATCCTACATTGAGAGTGAGGAGGAGGCAGGCAGAGAGAGATCAGAGGTGGAAGAGGAGAAACATGAAACGGAAAAGCGAATGGGAAAATACTATTCGGATATACAGTACAGAGAAACATTACTATGAATGAATACTATGCAATGTGCTTTGACAAGAAGTATTATGTTGGAAGGGTGACAGATATAAACAATGATGATGTAACCCTGAAGTTCTTGTATAGTAACCCAAATACCAGTCATTTTGATTGGCCTCAAAGGGATGACATCTCCTCTGTCCCCCGAAAATTTATTTTTCATGGTCCTTTGGATGTAAAGGGCACAGTGCCTTTCACTTTTTCAGTTACAGAGCTTAAAAATGCATACATGAGCTTCAAGTGCTATGTAGCTAAATCAACAAAGGTAGGTTTTCCTAGCTAAATAAACCAATTAGCTGGCTTTTTTTTTTTTTTTTTTTTGATGGACAGTGGAATTTTACCTTATAGCTTGTTGGAAAAGCTGAGCTATATTTTAAAAGGAATTAGCTTGATTTTCAACATGTGAACAAAAACCAATTCTGTACTGAAGTTAAACTTTTTATTCAGGCTAACAAGAAAGATTTTATTTTGGCTAATGCCAGATTTTTTTTTCAGTTAAGGGAGCACCCTAGGACTCAGTATGTTGACTGAGCTAAGAAATATAACCAAGGAAACGAATTAGCTAGCTACTAAAATAAAAAATATGATTTTTTTCTTGTGGTCCATAATCACCCCTTAGTGTCAGACCATATCACCCCATTTTGTTGCACAATGTGGTCCATATTCCTGGGTATGTATCTATATAAATTGCAATGGAATAGAACTGAAATTATATTGTCATACAGGTATTGATCCACTTATGTTTGTATTAAAATTTGAGCCTTGTAGTTCAGTATATTTGGAAACTACATAAAAGTTTGTCAAAACCCAGTCCGAATCACCCCTGTCGACGCTATCCAGGTCAGTTGCTGGGGAAGTGGTATTATGGAATTTTCAGTGGTAAAGGTGGCTTCATGGCACCTCTTCCTACAGTGATTTATTGTGCATATTTAATCTTAACATGTTCCACTCATTTATATTCTTTTAATATACTGGCACAGTTTGCAGAAATAACATGCAAAAAGATAACAGTGATGTGTAGAATAAATAGCTAAGGAAGAGATTGTGGAGCTTAGACTGGTGATGGATAGATGTGGTTGGTTAATCTGAGCATTATGGTTTCATACATGATATACCACAATAATCATGCCTTGCCCTGCTGGTGCCCACTACAGAGTACACCACCACTGAAACCATCTCATATTGTATTGTTACATTATAGAGGTTCACCGTAAGATGAGATTACTTTATCAGGACATGGGATAACAAAGACCTTTTATATGCCATCATCTTATATAGGGGACCTATATGGTTGTACTGCAATTAGGGATGGATAATAGCCTATGAAATTTGTCCCTCATAATTATGTACAGTAAGCAGTAGCTCATGAAGTAAGCTGAATACTAGTTCAGCAAAAGTATAGATGCTTTGTGAAGAATTCTTAGCTGGGGATAGTAGCCTGCAGTTTGAGATTAGTAATATATGCTTGTGTAGTGAAATCTTTGCATTTTTTTACTGTATAAAAATATGAAATACACCATTATCACACTGCAGTGTGATAACCTGATCTAGTGTACATAATCTCTCCATATTTTAGTACTGGTACTAGTATATGGTACTTAACTCTGTCTGTTGTGTTCATGACAGTTTGCAGGCCTTGTGCCATGTGGAAGTTGCATTTAGTGTGTATGTACAGTAGAGTATATATGTAATTCCATGTTCAGTATCATGATAATGCTCAGAGCCAGCCACACACCCAGCGCAATACTAACCTTTCTGCACAGGGTGTCTTGTGAGATTTTGCGAGAAACTTCAGGAGGTGATTCTGTGGATAGTTTTGAGTAATAAATGCTATATTGATGTCAGTCTGATTTTCAACTGGTACACAGCCACAGTTACTGATGACTTTATAAGAGAAAAAGATCCCCTCATAATTCACCCATATACAGTACTGTAGTCATCAGTAGTTTTAGATTGGTAATGGTTAAGACTTGGACCTGTGTTGATATAGCATTCTTTACTCAGTGTTAGCCTTAGATGAACCTGTGAAGTTTCACAAAAATCTCAAGAGGCTTTAGATTTCTCTTGCCTTACTTTCACTTCCCATTCAGTAGTGCAGAAAATAATGCTTTTTGATGATCTTGCTTTATTCCCTTGTTATCTCATGCTTTTCTATAAACTGCCTCTCATGCATAATAGATGTGATACATGACCTTAAAAATATTTTTGATGACTATATAATCTGTTGTTTTGATTACAGTACTGTATAGGAATTAATGCAGAAGGAAGTATTGTATGCTTTCATATTAAGGCTGGGAGTTCAGATATTCAAATGGATAGTTTGATTATAGGTATGGGCTCAGTTGGAAAAAATTAACCCCTTCAGTATGACTATTATTGTTATCACCAGATGATTTTATTCAGCTTAGGAGTTCACCCTTCTACAGTACATTAATTCTTAGCTGAAAAAGGTTCTTAGACTCCATAAACCCCTTTTCAGCATAGTTAATGGCCAGGTGTAGTCAGACTGGGGGATAAATTTGACCAGTAACCAAGGAAACTTATTCCTATTGCATTATGAAAGCTTGCTGAATTTCATGCAACAAAAACTTATGAGGGAATTAATGAAGATTAAATCCAGTCCCTCCAGTGAAAAAAGTTGATTACCAAGCTGAATAAAATCATCTGAAGGTACCAAAAATAAAATTTAGAATATGTCTTGTGATTGAAGGCTTTAACAAATTGTGTCCTTAAAACTAATACCTGTACCTTTAAGTACAATGGTGTAGTATAATCCTTTGCTCTCTTCTTTGCGCTCTCTCTCTCTCTCTCTCTCTCTCTCTTATCATTGTTTTGCTTCTTATGGTGGCCCTTGAAGTGGTTCATTACTGTATAGTGTTTTAGATGGTGGTGGTGGGTCTCACAGTGATTATGGAATGCAGTTTGTTACTTTTAAGACAATTAAAGATGAAGCATTTACTTACATCACTTTTGTTATTTATGATTCTTCCACTTTAACTTAGTCTAGGTTTCAATATTTACTGAGGCTGTATATCCTTTCTGTAGCAGTTTTTTTGTGATTAGCATCATATTCTAGTGTTAATCTCTTGCTGCAACTCAGCATTCAAGGTGAAGAGGTAGCAGTTTTAGACCAAGTTAAGGTGAACAGAGATAGTTTATTAGTGTTAACAGAAAGTATATTTGAAAATTTAGGCTAGTGAGTAGTTTGTTATAGATTGAGGTACAGTATTAGGAATGTGATATCTAGGGTATGGCACTGAACACATAGTGATGACTCTTAACCTTGTAATATCTGTTTAGGATTATACTATACAACATTTAGAGCAAGTATGAAATCAGTATAATGTTAATGATGCATGTACTACAACTTAGTTTGTGAGGTCTGTTCAAAAGTATCCGACCTCTTTTTTTTTCTTCTTTTTTGTTTTTACCAACCAGTTGGTGGATAGGAGTGGGGTTTTGTGTAGTGTAGTGCAGGACCCACATGTGCATGCATGATTAATTCCAGCTGCCATAAGTGATTCAGTGGCTGTCAGTCAGCCTGTGTTCATGATCTTACACCTTATGGTTGTCACGTTCCCTCGCTCATGACAATGACCGAAAAAGTTGAACAACACTACTACATCAAATTTTGCCCAAAACTAGGTGATACTAATGTTGAAACTATCAGGAAGATCCAGCAAGTTTTGGGGAGTGAAACCATGGGGGTAAGGAAATAAAGAAATGGTAGTCACTTCAGAAATGGCCAAACGTCAGTTGAGAGTGATCCACATCCTGTGAGGCCGTCAACAAGCAGGAATGCTGAAAATGTGAAAAAAGTCTGCAATTTGGTCATGGGAAATCTAGTTGACTGTCAGAGAAATTGCTAATGAAATTGGAATCAGCAATGGATTAGCACACAAAATTTTTAACGGATGATTTGGGCATGTGAAGAGTTGTCGCCAAGTTTGTTCCAAAGTTCCTTTCACATTAACATCAAGCTCTGTGGATGAATGTTGTTCAGGATGTGTTGGAATGTGCAAATCGTGATCCAGACTTTCTGAAGACTTATCACTGGAGATGAGACTTCGGTGTATGGGTACGACCCAGAAACCAAAGCACAGTCGTCCTAGTGGAAGCATGCATGGTCGCCTTGACCAAAACAACTATGACAGATTCACAGCAAGGTGAAATGCTTGTTGACAGTTTTTCATCTACCATGGTGTTGTGCATCACTAATACACACCAGAAGGTCAGACTGTCAACAGACATTACAGTAAAACCTCGATATAACGGACTTCAATAGACCAGAATTCACTTTTATCGGACTCGAGGAGCTGCCGGGCTAAATTCCTATACAGTGGAGCCCCTCAGATAGCGTTTTTTAAAAGTAGTGAATCCATGGATAGCGACAGGAGTGAAACTATCTCATAGCTACTGTATTAATGCTTCATGGTTAGCATATATCCGCTAGGCATTTAACACGTAGCAAGCAGGTGGGCAGAGTTGCCAAGGTCGGACCCTGGTAACACTGATAGTGAGTGCGAGTCTGTCGTCATTCAGTTCATTGACCCATGTGGAGTGAAAGTAAGTATCTTAAGCTTTTCTTATAACTAATCTCCAACTATCTCACTCCTACCAAATTTTATAGTTTTAAATTTTTCCTTTACCTTTACTTTTCTCTTGGGGGAATGCCGGTATCTAGGTGATACTGACGGGTGGAAGGTGAACCTCCCTGCAGTTACCCCAAGAAGAAGAAGAAGAAGAAGATTGTTTGTTTATCCATGCACCGCACATTCATTCAACTTGTCACAGTCTCGCCATTGATAAAGTTTTTGTGACCTTCCATTTATTGTCTGGCTACTGAGTGTTCTAATATCATGGCTTCAACTTCAGGGGCTGGCCCAAGTGGTGGTGGTGGCCCAGGGAAAAACAGGAAGTGCTGGTAATGTAAAAGTGACCGAAAAGGCCAGACAATACATGCGTGGCAAGCCAAAGAAACAGTACTGCGTGGAGGAAAAGAAAAAGAAAATTTTTTGAATATGTAGTATACGTTTATCTTATTACAGTACCGAAGAAATATGATGTGATACTGATGGGTAATGGAGGAAATTAGGGGTATAGCTGGAGTCCAGGACTGTATTAATTTTTTTAGTTAAGAAGTTTGCCCCTCGGATAGCGATTTCATGGTTAGCGGCCATTTTGGCTTACTAATAAGGTCACTATCCAAGGGGCCCCACTGTATATCGGAAAAAGTACGATAAAGCCAGATGCAGTCCGGACTGCCTGACCACTTCAGCTATGTTCACTACAATAAGGTAAATAAAAGACATGTTTATCAGTGTACAGTACAGCATTATTATATATATATTATGCCATTTGATTAATGTGGTGAAGTTATAACACAGTACAGTACCACAATGGTAGTCAAAAGAGTTTTTCATGCGATCCGGACTAATATCTGATATATTGGAAAAAGTCCGGATTAGCAGGGGGAAGTCCGGATGTTGCTATTATTGAAATTTTGCATTTTTTGCAATGGTTTGGGCCCCAGTTAGTCTGTTATAGTGAGGTCTTACTGTACTACTTTGACATTATCCATTGTCTTTGTGATGCAGTTTGGTGGAAGAGACCAGACCTTTGGAAATAGGCAAGTTGGAAGCTGCACCATGACAATGCCCCTGCTCATTCTTCTTAACTGATTCAGGAAATTTTGGCCAAGCACAACATCCTGCCGGTCTGGCAGGTTCCCTGCTGATGAGATATGGCTCCATGTGATTTTTGGTTATTCCCCAATCTCAAAACTCCGCTGAAGGGTTCCTAATTCGAGATGAGAGAAGAGATCATGACAAATGCGACGAAGCACCTGCAATAGATGCCAAAAACCAACTTTGAAAAATGTTTCAATCAGTGGAAAGAATGCTGGACTGTGTGTCAAGTCAGAAGAGGCCTACTTTGAGGGGGATTTGTGACCTAGCTCAGTAGGTTAGCTGTCTTATTTTTTTAGAGTCAAAGGTTGAATACTTTCTGAACAGACTGCATTAATCAATTTTATCCATGGACAGTGTACATGCTGATGCCATTAATACAAGTCAGGGAAGTGAATGCTAAAGAGTGCAGTAACAAAAGTTAGTGTGGTAAGTAGAAAATGATGCAGGGTAGGGTAGGTGAACCATCAGTACCACACATCACATGAGCATTGGGTTGTGTAATATATGATCCACTGTATAATATGGAGGGTGAGTAGTGTGGTGTTGTGATATGAGCTGTGTTGTGTTGCCTTGGCAGTTGTCACCGTTCAGTGGCGGTGGAGCATCACCTGGCGAGCAGAAGAAGGACTTACCACCAGGCTCACTGCAGGATGAGGTTAGTACTGCACACTTGCTGCTGTTATTACTGTCACAACCTGAGATCAGTACATTCACCATTGTTGTCTTCATCACACTCACTGATCATGTTACACTCACTATGATTACATGAGGTTAGTCCACTCATCACTCTTGTAACTTTCACACTAGCTGATTATGTCACACACTCACCTTCATTATATGAGGTTTGTACTGTACACTCGGCTGCCCTCACTCCAATTCACACCACCCTCATGTATGTACCTCTCCACCTCGTCATTAGTCTCATCCTCCTCCTCTTCCCGTCGATCTCCTAATGACAGTCGTCAGTGGAATGGTATTGGCCATTTTCCCATGATTTTTATGGACCATAAATAATGAGATTTGTGATGAGGACCCACAGTATTTGTGATGTATACTCTTACTGATATTTATGTCCATCTGTGAATGTGACAGCAATCTACTGTATTGGTTATTGTGATGCCCTTGCAGCTGCTGGTTGACATATCTGATATACGGCCAGCTGGACATAACAAAGATCTCTTCAGCATCGATGAGGATAGTCATGAAGGTTAGTGTTAGAGCCCATCATCCAGTACCAGTATTCTTCATTTTTCTCATATTGATAGATAGATAGACAGGCAATGGAGGGGGACACCATCACATGGTGGCACCAGTATAATCACGCAGCCAATTGTACAAGCATCTACGCTCCCTCTGTGTACCCTGAAAGGAGGCTAGAGAGGGAGTTAATGGGCACTAAATGAGACAAAGAGATGTAGATTCTTACCATCCACTCACTCAGTGTAGTGTTATTTTCAGATAATCCACATTGAGTGACAAGTCAAATGTTTGATGATGATAATAATTATGTATAAACTGTATTTTCAGGTTCACCCAGCAAGTCTGGGTTCCAGCTAGTGGACCTTAGTGATGCCGAGGCCATAGCACCTCCAGACCCTGGAGGTGGTGGTGGTGGTGGTGGTGGTGGTGGTGTGGGGGGTGAGGGTGTGGCAGGGGTGACTTTTGACCCCACCGTGGCTGTGAGTGCAGCCAGGAATCGTAGGGACTCTGCCAGCTCCAGTGTTAGTGATGTCAGTGGACTGTTTCCAATCTATGAGGTGCCAGGTGTTTCTTTCAGCATGCCACAGGTAAACTGTTCTCACTGGTAACAATCATTTCAGTATTTTTACCTATGTGAGATGTGGAAGCTAAGGTTTGGCTACCATACTCTAGAACATTTTCAAACTGGAGTCCTTAACCCTTTCAGGTCACAAGTATGGTAGGTCCATATGTCCAGTCTGAGAAATTGCATTTTTCACCAAAAAGTCAAGGTTTGTCATATTAGAAAAAAAAATATATTATTCATGCATAGGGAAGTAATATGCATCTGTCTACATGATACTAGGGCTCTACTTACCGTACAAGAGACGCAATAACGATGGGAAGTTGCATAGCAAGTGGTGTGTGGTGTCACAAACATATATTTCTTTATGCAGAATGATAGAGAAACACCCCTACTAATCTAAAATGATAAATCTGTATTTTTTTATTTTTTTCTCAATTGGATTGTCTAATACCCAGGAAATGAGTAAATATTGAGAGACATACTGATATTATTCACAAGCTTCCTGCCACAAGTTTGGGTTGCGTGCAAATAGGCTGCCATGATCATGGCCAGGAGACCCATTCTGATATACTCCCAATAGTGGTCAGGAGATCTAAAAGGGTAAAACTCCTGCAGGTCCACAAGGGAAACCCAGAGAGTCCATGGTTGCATGAGAAAATTATAGGAAAAATAATATATTGTATGGTATATCAGAATACAGTAAAGATTTAACCATCTTATATGAGGCAAAAAAATACTGAAGTAATTTTCAGTTCATTGGCAACTAGCTTTTGGCATCGGACATTCGATCGTTCAGCTAGGATTTAAATGTTGCTAGGGATTATTCATGAAGCTTATTGGCTGAACTCTTGGAGGTGTTTCCATTCTTCCATAATTATGTTTTGTAGTTACTGATGATACCATTATTTGTAATTGTTAAGTGTTAATGGTTCTTAAGCACAGTGTACAGTAAACCCATCATAAGTCGAACTATATGGGGCACTACCCTGGTTCGAATTACCAAATTTTCCATCTTACCGAATTTTCACCCCCCAAAAAATTGCTAAGACAATACCTATTACTTGTCCTTTCAACACTAAATTAAAGGAGCATATATAAATAAATAAGTAATTTAGTGCATTCAGTATACCTTTAACCCCTTCAGTGCTGGGTGTTTTTTCATTTAGTTCTTGCTGCCACCAGACGATATTATTCAGTGTAGGGAGGATCTGTGGAAGTACGCGGGGTTGATACAGCCCTCGTTAACCCCTTCAGTACGAGAGTCCAGTTCTGAGTGCTATAAAATCAGCTGGAGGAAGTGTAAATAAAGTAGAAATAGACATCATGGTACTGAAGTGGTTATTTGGTAGAAAATCATTCACAGAGGCAGTACAGACTTGTCGGCAGCATGTGTTGGAGATGGATTTTCACCCCCCAAATTGCAAAAACAGTACTTATTACTTGTCTTTCCAACACTAAAGTAAAGAAGCATATACAGTGTATAAATGAATAAAGAAAGACAAAAAAGAAAACAATTCAGTGCACCTAATTTACCTTTC
>JAGKTI010004856.1:27398-42799 GCA_018397915.1 Birgus latro | reverse complement strand
TTCCCTGGAAAAATTTAACAATATTTATATATACAGTATATATATATATATACACCCTAGCTCAGTCACACAAGATTCACACTGTGGTGTGTGTACTATCCTGCTACAGGAGAAAAGCACTATCGCCTATGAGCGTAAAAACCTTGTATTTAAGTTAAGAGAAACAAGCTTGAGGGAAAAACTCCGAGACGGCAGTGAAAAATCCTGTACTCAGGTCAAACTGAGCGAAAGTTTGCTACATTTACATTGACAACTAATTGTTATGTAGCGTGGTGTATGTGATACACGGTGTAGGTGTAACAGTTGTAGTGTAACTGTACCTACGTGTAAAGCAATAATAATACAAATTAATGCAATAATAAAGGCGATGAGGGCAGAGGAGAAGAGGTGGCAGCGTGCAGCAGACAATCAATGGACCTGGATATCTGCTTCACCCAGCAACTGTACCTGTGGAATGAGTCAAGGTGGAGCATCAATAGTGTCAATGTGAGAACTTGTACTAAACTGCAATTTCATCCACCCAGCAGTCAATCCATACACAACACTTTAACTGAAAATCAATTGACAGCAAGTTTCGTACATAAGAGGTCACCATTATTTCCTTAATAGTTGCCCTTTTTAACCTATACTTACGGATAATAACGGGCTCATCGTCGGTGTTCTCGGTTGGGATCGCCACGACTGCCCGTCTGTCCTCAGTGTCCTCGGTTGGGATCGCCGTGACTGCACACTTATAGCTATACTTACTATTACAAAGGCTCGTCGTCAGTGTCCATGGTTGGGATCGCTGCGACTGCCCGTCTGTCCTCGGTGTCCTCGGTTGGGATCGCTGTGACTGCACACTTATAGCTATACTTGCTATTACAAAGGCTTGTCGTCAGTGTCTGCGGTTGGGATCACCGCGACTGTCTGTTTGTCCTCGGTGTCCTCGGTTGGGATCGCCGTGACTGCTCGCTTATAACTATACACTTATTGCAACAAAGAGCTCGTCGTCAGTGTCCTCGATTGGGATCGCCGCGACTGTCCATTTGTCCTCGGTGTCCTCGGTTGTGATCGCCGTGACTGCTCACTTATAACTACACTTATTTCTACAAAGGGCTCGTCATCAGTGTCCGCGGCTGGGATCACCGCGACTGCCCGTTTGTCATCGGTGTCCTAGGTTGGGATCGCCATGACTACGCACTTATAACTAATAAAGGTAAGTCGAGAATCCCCATGCAAACTTGGGCAGGTCACATTTTAACACCCTGCATGGGTGTGAACACTCATGTGGATTTTGTGTATTCTCCGGGAATCCTCAGAGAGGCCCACAGCTCAAGACACACCACAAGGTAATTCAAACACAGCCTCAGATTGCCTCTGCGGGGGTCTCGAACTTCCCGCTTAACCTACGGAACATACAATATGTACAAGCCCTACACTTACGACTAATAAGGGCTCATCATCGTTGTCCATGGTTGGGATCGCCGCGACTGCTCATTTGTCATCGTGTCCATGGCTGGGATTGCCGTGACTATGCGCTTATGAGCTATGGTACATATGTATGTACAGACCCTAGACATGTTATGTCCTGTTGGGTCGAGTGAGACATCAGGTCTGCACCCACATTACCACTGCTCTCTCTCTCACACGACTCAGAGATTATGGGCATGGATTCAAAGGGCACAGGAAGGAAACTTTCCTGAATGGTGGTACATCGACACACATTACAGGAGTTCACAAAACTATCTATTTCCTGTCCCATTCCTGGCCAGAAAAAGTCAGCGTGGATACGGCCTTGGGTTTTCTTTTTGCCCATATGACCTCCTGATGCTGAACAATGACCCCATTCTAACACTGTTTGGCGGTAGTTCGCGGGAACAACAAACTGCAGTCGAACCTCGCCCTCGAGTGTTCATGACTCACGGTAGAGCCATCCTTGTTTGTGAAGGAACCTGGCTCGTCCACCCCGTGAATACTTGGTCACTTTACCCTTTTGTTTCTTCCGCATAACAGCAAGTGTCGGGTCAGATTGTTGTTCTTGGACAACATCTTGACTACAAATCAGATCTTGCAGCAATGCAATGGCCACCGGGGTGACACAATTTGGAGCCTTGGCCATGGCTCGTGTTACTGCAGCCAAAGTCTGAGTAGTGACATCTACGGTGCAACTAAACTTGGCACCTGGTATGTTACCTATATTGAGGTCAAACATAGGTTCTTGCATGACAACTGCAACTGTTGAACCTGTGTAAAAGGGAGATGCTACCTGGATACGTGCCTCAGGGAACAATCTCACTGATCCGTCAATAAGCTGAGCTTGGAGCTGTCTGCCTGTATATTCTTCAGGACGAACAAGACTCTGCCTGACAGTGCAGCCTGAGGAACCATTGTCTCTCAGAACATTTACAGAAACACCTCCCACAAACCCTGGCTGAACAAGGAAGGCACTGTTACCTGTGGGAGGGCCTGTGGAGGAAGCGGCCAGCCATTGATAGGGCTGCATGGCATTCAACTCTTCAAATGTGACAGGACTATATGCCTTAGGGGTCGTACCTGAACTAGATGCATGAGGAGTCGTACTTTGACTAGGTGCATGAGGAGTTGTACACACCATCTGGGGAGCAGGAGCACTGACGGCCTGTGAAGGAGAGTTCACCATCTGAGGGGGACTAGTGAACTATGAAGGAGGACCTGTGCTGGTGGGGACGGCACCATTGTGCGCCTGTTGGGGAATGAAGGCTATGTTTGCCTCCTACCTCCGATACACTGGGGCTGGTGCTGAAAAGGTTTGTCCCGGTTGTCGATTGCGTGGCTGATACAGCTACTGCTTAGGGTACTGCTGCTGCTTAGGGTACTGCTGCTGGTTAGGGTACTGCTTGTACCTCTTCCAGTCAGGTTTCTGTGTATTCTGCCCCTGGTCCTTCTGCGATTTGCCTGGACCATGACCATTATTCTGAAAATGGTCTTGATACTGGGGTTCAGTCTGCAATTGCTTACCAGACTTAGCAGTATCTTTCTTATTCCATGGCTGTTGCCTACGAGTTTGGTACCCGTAGGCAGTAAAGAAAGCATCAGCCTTTTCCACCATTTGTTTGCATCCTTCACTTTGCACATCTTGAGCTGGGCCATAAGCTCATGAGGCCACAATTTTTCCAGCTGTGTGCGCAGCACAAGGTCGATTATTCCCTCTCACGTGCTGGGAGTCTCGTCCTTCTCCATCCACTCACCTAAGTATGCCGTGGGACGGTCAAGGAACTGAACTGCTGTCTCCTTTTCCTGGAGACACGCCTTCATAAACTGATTCCTAGCATGATCAACGATAAGACCGTACACTTTGATGAGTGCGGTCTTCATCATCTCGTACGTGAGATTATCTCCGCGAATTCTGTGGAGAATGTCGAGGGCAGGGCCTTCAAACAAGCTAAGGAACTGAAGCCGCTTAGCTGCCTCATCCATATCGTACAGCCGTGCCATGTCTTCAAAACGAGCTATGAATGGCTCGATTCGCTCGCCTTCCTTGTAAGAAGGAAGCTTGAGACGTGGAGTTGCTAGAACAGGTGCTGAGAAAGCGCTAGCAGAGCTTGGGTTAGCTGCACCCAATGTGCCTGAAGCCAAGGAGTCTCGCTTCAGCTTCAGCACTTCAAGCTCGTGTTTTTCACGCGCCTTGCACTTGGCACGCTCGTGTTCACGTTCTCTCTCACGTGCCTCGTGCTCGGCACGCTCGTGTTCACGCTCTTTCTCACGTTCCTCGTATTCACGCTCCTTCTGACGTTCCTCACGCTGAATTTTCCGCTCTTCATGGGCGGCATTCTCGCATTGCTGCTCATAATTGCAGCATGACAGGACATAATCTCGAATTTCCTGGGGGTTAGTAAGCCCCATATCCTTGGCTTCTTGCACGTATGTACTGGATTCCATCATGCTCAGATAGAGACTGAGTGACAACTGAGACTGATATGCTGGCTGGTGTGCAGCAGTCTACCTAAGTAAGAGTGAGTGAGTGATTCGGTAATAATTCCAAGCTAGGAGTTTATCCTGGAATGAGGTCGCCAGATGTCAGGGGGAAAATGAAATATTGTTTAACAGCTGTATACAGTGTATAGCTATGTGTGCTAGGAATGACTATCGAGTCGATTATTACGAGAGAATAGACTCATGAAATCAAGTGGCGATTTCACTTTTATGCTGGCTTACTTCGCCAATTCTCTAGAGTCGAGAATTTATAGACTTTCTCAACAGTACACAGCAGAGACTAAACGCTCAAGTAGGCTGTATTATTGTACCATTGGCCTTTGAGAAAGTTAGTTTCTTCCCTTAACATTCAAATAATAATAATAATAATAATAATAATAATAAATAGGATCTTGGCTGAGCCAAACTCCTAGCTAGCACAACGGATTTAAGAATTAATACCAAAAGCTGGCTTAAGTACCAGTCGTGATTAATATAAGGAATTGTGCTAATGTGGAGTAGCAAAAGTGTACTAAATATGTGGGGAAATCAAACACGACTGTTACATTTAACAAAGGTCAAGAAAACGAGTTGTAAATTTATTCAATACAAGAAAATAAATTTACGTTACATGAATCAATTTAAATCAAAGAAAGGGAAATTTACTCACTCAAACACTCAAACAAATAGCTAAATAACCAAAAACTTAAGCCTAGGAAAAACAAAAGAAAATACTAATCGGTATAGATGATACCGTCGCTGCTCTAGTCGATCACCAAGCTGGTAGGAGCTTTGGGAATACACGCCAATACAAGCTGAGTCCTGAAATCGCTAAGAAAAGAGACCGCTCGAGCTTTGTGCACGGTGCAACCACACTCTCCGAGACTAAGGAACAGACTGACTGTTTTCGAGTGTCCGACGTGAGGAACGTGTGAAAGGGGTGTGGCTAAATAACGGCCAGGGAGGCAGAAGCGATAATTCAGAAATTATCGCTCAGAGAAATGCACTGTCTGCACATAAAGACAATCACTCGCAAAAGAATGACAAAAGTTTTGACAACTTGATCCGAATATAAGTACGCAAATGGACAGTTGAGAGAATGAGCGAAATCTCGTGCATTTCAGAACTATTCGTCGCTCCCGCAAAATTACTCGATGTCACGATTTACAATATATAATTTCACGACGTAGAAAATTTGTGACAGTACATCATGCAATTGCAAGGCCCATTGTGTGCTCATTTTTCAACATTCGCGAGTGATTTTTGGGAGGCATATGTGGGAGACCTTCCTCTACCTGTTGTCAAGCGGGAATACTGCCTGGCCCCTCCTAGCCCCCCTTCCCCCCCTCCCCCCCACTGGGCAATTCACCTGTTAGCAGTGACCTAGCCAGTAAAGGTATGTTGCCCCACGGTCTCTCCTTTGACGAAATTCACGGTGAAAGTGATTCCTGAGGTGGAGGAAAATGAAACAAAGAAGTTAGAGGTAGAAACAAACAGAAGTGATGAGGTGGTAATTTCGTAAAGGAAGGTGCCATATACTGGGGTTTTGGGTAAGTGAACAATGCTTATAAATGCCTATATTATTGTGTGAAAACCAATATAGACTTTTACTACACATCAATTCGTACCAAATAAATAAAATAAATATGTAATTTAAAGAGGCTTGAATTAGCTAACCCTTCCATAGTTCGTTTTTTTTTAGCCAGGTACCCTGAAAAAGAAGGAAAACGTAAGGTTAAATGATACCTGTATCAACATTTTTTTACCTCAGGATCACGATTTCACTATGAATTTTCGATGTTTCTCACCAAAAGCAGAGGTTTCAGCCAAAAAACAAAAAGTCGAAAATCGGTCGGGATCTGGGGGTAGGCTGGGTAAAAAACCAGTTGGGACTCGACGGGTTAATTAAAGTTCACTGTCTTTATTTTCCAAATAATTCCACTTAATGCTTTGCAACTTCACTTCATTGTTCTCACAAGCACTAGAGCTATACGAACTTTACTAACTGCTATAACACTTAATGCTTGACAACACTTCACTGTTATTACACTTAATGCTTGACAGCGATTCGCTGCTATTACTCTTCACAGTTTGCCTCTGTTCTCACAAGTACCAAACATACGGCTAAACTTCACTCAAACTCTAAACCTGAATTAGTCCCTTATCCATCCTTATATAAGCTTGCATTCCTCAAGAAACTTCTAGCACGAACTCGACGGTGCAACAGTTGACAGTTACCAACTAAGAGACATCAAAACATGGTAGAGTTTTCTTACATTACATAACACTCTAAATCATTTACCAAACTTAAATTACATAATTTATTGAACAATCATGTAAATAAATCATTATAGAGAAAAAAAGAGCATAAAAGTTAATGCATAACTTGTGGAATAATTACGCTCACAAACAGGAGGCAAACTGGCAACTCTGACTCGTACCGGTTTGTACCGAAACCGGAACTATTGTATGTGAAACGCCGAAAAACTTCTCGACTACCTAACTGGCAAATCTCGCTTTGTAACAGTATGTAGATCTTGCAATATAAATTTAGGAACACATGATGTACTGCTACATGAGCAGAGGTGCACAAAGCCTGGATAAAACTGCTGTATAATTCATGACTGGTGAGCTGGCCGGAAACAACATGGAAATCTACGAAGTATGCAATAATACATTCACTTTGCTCGTATGAATTCAAATCTGGATAATCTCAATAATAATTTTGTTATGCTGCATGTGTAAGGGAGCGACTTCTTGTCCCTTAGACACGGAGCCTCGAGTGAGGTTCTCTTTCTAGACCGGGTTGGGCTCTTTTAAGGCATTCAGTGGGAACAGGGTATAAAACTCAGGGCAACAAACCTTACACGTATATTACAATAAGTTACAGCACTGCTACAATATACATGGCACACTTTACAAGAAAATAATATTGCACACAGATAGACAGGGCAGGACTCGGCGACAGGAGAATGTGACTGGGGCTTGCTGTAGGGTGAGGCCCAGTGGTAGTGGAGGGCCCAAGCCAACGGCCTGTGTCGAGAGGCCTTGGGTTGTCGGGGCATCTGGGGGCCTTCGTCAGGAGGCCAGCCTGCTGGTCTCGTCCGGGAGTGGTCTGCGGGCCGTGGTAGGAAGGTGCCCTTCCGCAGGGGTACAGGGGCTTGGGGCTAGGGGCTGGGCCCGAACAGGGAGAGTAGACGTGCTTGCTTGCACTTACCCTGCCGGATAGGAGCTCATCGCATGGGGCTAGGAAGGTCATGCCCCGGGGCCCTGGAGACATCTCAGCTGGTCCTTGGGCTGCGGTCTCACTGCTGAATCTGTGGGCTGCGGCAGAGTCCGAGAGGGGTTGGGGCCTCCGGGAGTCGAGCCGGAGAGCTAGACCCTCAGACACCAGGGGTCCTTGCCAGGCCTCCTCCAACTGCTGGTCAAGGGGGAGGGTGTCACTGTGGGGAGAGAGGGGGAGGGTACTTGCCGTTACCCTTTCTTCTAGTTCTTTTGATGGAACGGCAAGGTAGCCATCTCCTAGGTGTGGCGAAGTGGCCTTCACCTCTCCTTCTTTTATGGAGTTAGAATGAGGGCGGCTGATGTTCGTCTCCTCCCCATGTGTGGCAAGGTGGCCGTCATCCGGTGTGAGTAGAGGTGGCAAGGTGGCCATCACCTGACCTCGTTTTGTGGAGCAAAAGCGAGGGCGGTTGGTGTCCGTCTCCTCCCCATGTGCGGCAAGGTGGCCATCACTTGACCTCCTTTTGTGGAGTTAGAGCGAGGGCAGCAAGGTGGCCATCTCCTCCCCGTATGCGGCAAGGTGGCCATCACCCGGTATGGCTGAGGGAGGAAAGGAGCAAGTGGGTGGCTGGTGGCTGACTCCAGGGTGCTGTCTGGGGCTAGAGAATCATCCCCACCCTGAACCTGGCGAAGGCTGGTCCGGTGGAGGTGGAATTTGCCGTGACTGTAAACTCTGTGGCGGGTTACCTGAGCGCAAGATGGACGTGCGAGAAAGACGCAGATCCACCCGTCTTGTACGGAGCCCACACAGCTCGTTCCTGCTCCCTGGGTATATCCTCCTGGGGTGGGTGTCTCACCCAGGTATGGTTAATGGGAAGCTTCGGTATTTTGCCACATATTGATGCTCCATTTCACCACTGTTGGTGGCTAAAAAGTCACGTCCCCGTGCCTGGAGGTGGTAGGTATAGGTGGTGGTGGACTGGTGTTGTGGTGTGAGGTGTTGCAGGAGTGTGGTGAAGGGGTCTGGTTGGTGGCTGCTGGTGAAAGTGGTGAACAGTGTTGAGGGTTGGGGTGATTTCTGGAGGAGGCACCATAGGTGGGGTGTTCCCCGAACGCATTTTTTCTTGCCCGTGATGGGGGCCCAAATGACACGGCGGATCTTCATGGCTGGAGATGGTGTGGTGGCGATTGTGGGCCTTGGCTGAATGCTGGCCACCGACAGGTGGGTTGGCGTTTTATGCCAGTGGTTGGAAGTGGGGATGTCCTTTGGGAGTGCGGGTTGCTGGCCTTTCCACATGGCTAGATGAAGGCGGTAGCTCGATCGGTAGAGAGTTGGCTTGCAGTCCCGTGGGACCCAGGTTCGAATCCTCGCTGAGGCAGGGAACAATTTAAGGATTTGAATTTCATTAAATCAGGCTTTACTGATCTACCAGAAGACCCGCTGACATGTCGTAAAAATAACCCCGCTAATACCAATACACCAGTCCTGTATGAGACAGCCCTAGCATGTATTCAATATGGACGGTGGGTGTTAGCGCCGAAGTGGTGACATGTAGTATGTAGGAGGACGGCTGGGCCTTGATTGCAGGCTGTAAAGCCTATGCCCAGAGTCAGACACATAAAAAAAAAAAAAATGTCACTTGGTTGGTGTTTGGCGGCATCAGGGTAGTAGGTGGTGAGGGGGAGGAGGTAGCGGTGTATCGCTAGGGTGGGTGTGAGACTCGCCCAGATCGGGTTGTGGAGGTGGTGAGTTTGGGCGTGGGTGGGGAGGCATGTGGTGGTGTGTGGTGGGTGATGGTTGGTGGTGGAAGTGGTGGAGATGGAGCGGGTGATGGGGTGGTGGGGGTGGGAGTGGGTTTGGCCAATGGAATGCAGTGTGGAGGGGATGGTATGGGTTGTTCAGTAGGTGTGAGGTGGTTAGGACATGGTGGTGTGAGGAGGGGTGGTGGATTAAGGGTTGTGGAATGCAGCATGCTGTGCAGCTCAGGAGAGGTAGCATAAATGTGCGAGCGTGTTGGGGGTGAGGGAAGTAGGGGTAGGGGGGGAGAGTGGGGTGGGGAGGTGGCAGGTGAGGAGGCAGGGGTGGAAGATGAGGTAGAGGAGGGGGAAGGGGTAAGGTACAGGGAGTATGAGTCGGAGGGAGAGGTGAGGGTTGAGGGGAGAAGATGTGGTTGCATGGCTGGGGGACGCAGGTGGTGGAGCGGGCGGGGGTTTGTTCGCTGTGTTTGGTCTGACATGTCTATTATGGTAGGCGCGCGGGGTGTTATGATAGTCAGTAGTGACTTGATATGGATTGGGGATGTGGGTAACTGTGTAGGGGCCTGTGAAGCACGGAGCCAGTTTGTGCGGGGTTGGTAGTCGCGCCACCATAACTGTGTCTCCTGGCTTGTAGGGGTTAGTGGGTTTGGTGTCCGGTTTGAGATCTTGGTGTTTTTGCAGGTGGTGTAACTTGTTTTTTAGGTGGTGAAGGGGGTTGGACACTGGACTTGGTCAGGGGTTTGAGATGATGTCTGAGGGGGAGAAGGAGAGGGGCTTCTCCAAAAACACGCTCGTGGAGAAAGATGCCATCATCTCTGGGGCAGATGTTTAGTCCCCACTGCATGATCTTTACATGGGAGGGCCAGTCTTCATCTTGAGTTTCTTCTATTCGGGTTCACACCTGGTTTAAGAGGGTGCGATGGCTCCTCTCACATGTGCCATTTCCTTGGGGCCAGCAGGGAGACAAGTAGGAAATCTGCTATCCGAAGAGGGTAGCGAGTTCCTGCCATATTTTCCCAGTGAACTCAGGTGCATTGACGGAATGTAGCGCCTGCGGGATACCAAAATAGGGGAAGATGTGGCGGACGAGGGCTTCACCTAATGATACAGCGTGGTGTTCTTTAGCTGGACAGGTGATGAGGAACTTGGAGTAGCTGTCTACGAACGTGATTATGTAACGGTAGCCGGCTTTCAGTGGTAAGGGGTCTACTACGTCCATGGCCAGGAGTTGCCAGGGTTTGTGAGCCGTGATTCTGCCAGCAGGGCCAGAGATGTGGGTGATGTCTTTCCCGAGGGCACAGGCCCGGCAGGCTTGAACCACTTGTTGGGCCAAGTTGGAGGGGCTTGTGATCCAGTAGATGTCTCAAAATACCTGTAGTAATTTTTTTGTGCCCAGGTGTATTCCGTTGTTAGAATGGAGATGGGTCAAGGTGTCCAGGGCGGTAAAATACATGGCTGGTATCCAGTCTGGTCGATCATGATTTCGCCATTGTTGGACCAGCTTGGACGCGGGGTGGATGGATTGTATGGGGAGCCGGGACAGAGCGTCATCATTCATGTGGAGTTTTCCGGGGCGGTAGGAGATTTCGTAGTGGAAATCTTCTAATGTCTTCCTCCATCTGATGAGCTGCGCATTTTGGATGTTTGATTGTCGGAGCCATTGGAGCAACTGATGGTCGGTGATGACTGTGACGTTAGTGCCAGACAGGTAGGCCCGGAAGTGCTCCAGGGCCCAGATTATTCCAAGGCACTCTCACTTGGTGGCAGCATAGTTCTTTTTCAGCCTGGTGGAGGATTCTACTGGCACATGCGATAATGTGCTCCCGTCCTTCTTGTACTTGTGCTAGGACAGTGCTGATTGCGATGAGGACACGTCCGTGTATAGGCGAAATAGTAGGTTGTAATTGGGGAAGGCAACGACATGGGCGGTGATAAGTTTGGTCTTCAAGGTGTTGAATGTGGTCCATGTAAAAGGCTCTCCCTTTCTAGTCAGGTCGTGGAGGGACTTAGCGATGTCGGCGAAGCCCTTTACAAACCTTTGGTAATAGGAGGTTAGTCCCAGGAAAGCTTGGACTTCTGGTACGTCTTTTGGTGGGGGAAGGTCTGCGATGGTGTGGAGTTCATCTGGACTGGGGGCATTCCCTTCCTGGGAGATGATGTGCCCCAGGAAGGCAACGGAACGTGCTGCCAGGACGCACTTGGATGGTTTAAGTTTTAACCCAGCTTGTCTGATCTGCTGGAAGACTTGTGTGAGGCGATGGAGGCTGTCAGCCCAGGTCCTGCTAAAAATGATGATGTCATCAAAGTATGCAAGGCAAGTCTCCCACGTCAGGCCACTAAGGATGGATTCCATGAGATGCGAGAAAGTGGCAGGGGCATTACAGAGTCCGATGGGCAGGACATTAAACTCGTAGTGTCTCACGTTGCTGGTGAAGAAGGCAGTTTTCTCTCTATCATTGGTGTGTACTGGAACCTGCCAATACCCTGACTGGAGGTCCAAGGTGGAAAACCATGATGCTCCGTACAGGGCGTCGAGGGAGTCATCTATATGTGACAGGGGCGTGGCATCCTTGGTGGTAACATTGTTGAGGCGTCGCTAGTCCACACAGAATCTCGTTGACCCATCTTTCTTTTTCACTAGCATGACAGGGGATGACCACAGGCTGGTGGAGGGTGAGATGACACCGGCATCTAACATTTCCTGGACCTGCCGGTCCTCCTGAGCTCGCTGGTGGGGGTTCTTTCGCCAAGATGGTTGGCGAATTGGTGGTCCCTTGATGTGGATCTCGTGGGTCAGGACAGTGGTGTGGCCTATATCAGTTGGTCTTGATGCAAATAGGTCCTGAAAGTCCAGAAGCAGGTGGCGTAGGCTGTCCATTTGGTGGGGAGAGAGGTGGTGGGGTAGGGGAGGAAGGGGGGCGGGGGTGCGAGAGGGTGTGCAGGGCTCGGCCTCGGGGTAATGAGGGGGAGAAAAGAGTGGGGGTTCCTGACGGCCTCTTTAGTTGCAACCAAGCCTCATGATGAGGGGGGATGGTGAGGGTGGAGGCGAAGGTAGCGGGGAAGGTGAGGGTGGGTGGGGGCAGGGAAAGGAACAAGGGGTCAGGAACGTGGGGGGAGGAGGGGTGGGGACTGGGACTGGGGGGAGGCATGCACGTGCAGATGGGTTGGGGGCTGGAATCCAGAGGTTTGTTAAACTGGAGTTGCCGCCCGTGGCAGCTGATGCCTGTCCGGAGATTTGAAGAAGATCCAGCCCCAGGTATTCGTTGTACACATGACAAGAGGAGTAAAAAATGATGAAGGGGTGTAGTGCAGAGACATTTTGGTGCATGTCTGCACGTAGTGTCTGCGTTTCCCCACATATGGGCAGGGGGCCATCCCCCGCGTCCACAAGGTGAGCTGAGGTAGGGAAAAGCGGACTGAGGGTCAAATGGTGACGGGAGTAGAAATGACTGTATAGGCAAGATCTAGCCGCTCCCGTATTTGACTAGCAGCCTCGCCTTTACCCCATTCAGTCTCATCTTGTAGACTGGGGGGCGGTATTTCTGTGAGGTGGCCAGTGGCCTGCGTCGAAAGGCCTTGGGTCATTGGGGGATCTGGGGACCTTCATCAGGAGCCTCGCCTGTTGGTGTCTCATCCGGGAGTGGTCTGTGAGCCGTGGTAGGAAGGTGACCTTCTGCAGGGGTATGGGGGCTTGGGCCTAGGGGCTGAGCCGGAACAGCCAGAGTAGGCGCGCTTGCCTGCGCTTACCCTGCTGGATAGGAGGTCATCACTTGGGGCTAGGGAGGTCACGCCCCAGGGTCTTGGGGATGTCTTGGCTGGTCCTTGTGCTGCGGTCTCACTGCTGAGCCTCCATCATGTGTGGGCTGCGGCAGCTCGGTGTGGCAGTCCAACAGGGGTTGGGGCCACCGGGAGTCGAGCCGGGGAGCTAGAACCCCAGACACCAGGGGTCCTTGCCAGGCCTCCAACTGCTGGTCAAGGGGGAGGGTGTCCTGTAGGGAGAGAGGGGGGAGGGTACTTGCCATTACACTTTCTTCTACCTCTTTTGGTGGAGCGGCAAGGTGGCCGTCTCCTAGGTGCAGCGAGGTGGCCATCACCTCTCCTCCTTTTGTGGAGTTAGAGCGAGGGCGGCTGGTGTACGTCTCCTCCCCATGTGCAGCAAGGTGGCCGTCACCCGGTGTAAGTAGGGGCAGCAAGGTGGCCATTGCCTGACCTCCTTTTGTGGAGTTAGAGCAAGGGCAGCTGGTGTCCATCTCCTCCTTGTGTGTGGCAAGGTGGCTGTCACCCGGTGTGAGTAGGGGTGGCAAGGTGGCTGTTGCCTGACCTCCTTTTGTGGAGTAGCAAGGGTGGCAGCTGGTGTCCATCTCCTCCTTGTGTGTGGCAAGGTGGCTGTCACCCGGTGTGAGTAGGGGTGGCAAGGTGGCTGTCGCCTGACCTCCTTTTGTGGAGTAGCAAGGGTGGCAAGGTGGCCGTCTCTTCCCCATATGCGGCAAGGTGGCCGTCACCCAGTATGGCTGAGGAAGGGAAGCAGCAAGTGGGTGGCTGGTGGCTGACTCCGGGGTACTCTCTGGGGCTAGAGAATTAGCCCCACCCTGAACCTGGCGAAGGCTGGTCCGGCGGAGGTGTAATTTGCCACGACTGTAAACTCTGCGGTGAGTTACCTGAGTGCAAGAGGGGTGTGTGGGAAAGAGACAGGTGCGCCTGTCTTGTACGGAGCCTGCGCAGCTCATTTCCGCTCCCTGGGTATTTCCTCCTGGGGCGGGTGTCTCGCCCAAGTAAGGTTGATGGGGAGCTTCGGTATTTTGCCATATATTGATGCTCTGCATTTCAAATTTCATGCAAATAACTACAAAAGGAGAATAAATCATAATTCGTTCTTAGTCTAAACAGTACACAGTTTTGCTTGTAAATGCATCCTTTTTGAAATGTACGCCACTAAAACACCCCACCTGGACACGAAAACTACTCTAGGAGACAACCGAGGGGTGGATGCAGTGAGCGCGGGCTCAGCGCAAGAAGGGTCCACCTATACCTATCCCCTACACCGCTCTCATGCTCAGGTGCCTCACTACCAAGGTATCAATCATGGCGCACTATACCTCAGCTGGACTAGCTCTCACTAGGTTCTGGGTGGGGCTATTCTTATAGCCCCAGATAGCCAACAGGAGTTGGCCACCAGCCACTCAGTAGCTGCTTCTCTCCCTCACTCACAACGAGCAATGGCCACCAGCCATGCACGGGGAGAGATAGCCACCAGCCGCTCTCACAACAACCTGACGGCCAACAGCCGCACTCTTGGACAAGCGACGGCTACCAACCGTGCCTTCAGCAGTAGACTCCCAACATCGGCAATGGCCACTAGCCGCACCCGCAAGGAGACGTCCTAAAGTCCCTGGGGTGTAACCTCTCCTTCCCAGCCCAATGACACCCCGCCCAGCAGAGTGGGCACCGACAGGTGCACCTTCTCTCCCAGTTCAGGCCCAGCCCTTAGGCCTCAACCCTCAGGCCCCCTAGAGATGGGCACCCCCACCACGCCACCCCTCAGACCCTCCCAGACGATCCAGCAATACCGGGCCTCCTGACAAAGGCCCTCCAGATGACCCAGCAGTGACCGGACTCCTGACGAGGCCCTAGATGACCCAGCAGTAGCCGGCATCCTGACGAGGCCTCTAGATGACCCAGTAGCTGTCCGGCTTCCAGATGACGACCCCGGACGCCCTCACAGCAGCCGGTTCCACTCCTGATGAAGGCCGCCGCCCAGGGCCACCCTCCTACAACCAGGCCGTCCTCAGAAGCAACACCGACTACGTTACCTGCCCCAGAGTCCTCCGGCCCTGTCCATTGTATTAATTCATTTCTTGTGTAAAGTGTGCCACTGTTAGTATTGTGTCATTGTAAGAATTGAGGTAATACACGTGTAAGGTTTGTTGCTGAGTGCTTTTATGCCCTGTTCCTCTTAGTTGCCCTAAGTGTAACCAGCCCAGTCTAGAAAGAGGCCCCAGCTCTACGTGCCGTGTTTAAGGAACGAGTAGTTGGTCCTATATATGCTGCACAACACTTTTTATGCAGTCTACCATCATTTGTTACCAGTTCTAGCACAAATATACTTATTTCCTACATAATAATAACAGATTAGAATGGTTTATTAAACTGAAGAAACATTCAAAATTTGCGTGCTTTTAGTTCTCATGCAGTGCATTCTTGTCCAATCTAGCGACTGTTTTGACATTCAGACGCCAGAACTGTGTTTTGCCAAGACTGGCGGTGCAGATTATTTATGGTAAAGATGACTGAAGCTCAGGAACGTCTGACGACTGAACGTCGCCGTTGGACCGCCTGAACTCTTGGTTTTTATAGCACGGCCCTATGCGGGTTTATATCCAAGGGATGGTTGAGGTTTATTGTGCACGTAATGCCACTCTGAGATGAATTAGGTTGGTCACTCTCATGTTAGGATGATGGATGTATGGAAGGATGGATGCAATATAGTT
>JAGKTI010004856.1:823-12378 GCA_018397915.1 Birgus latro | reverse complement strand
GAGGGAGCATGGCTTTCAGCGAAGGTGTCCAGTATTGACTGTTCAGATATGGCAACCCTAGTATTGTACAGAGTGCCAAGGTATTCTATAGAATGTCTAGCTTTTTTTGCAAAGTATGAAATAAGCTTATTTCTTTATGACTATACATATTTTATCTAGAGATTTTATTATAATGCCTAGGTATTCTATAGAATGTCTAGCATTTTTGACAAAGTATAATATAATAAACAAAAGCAGGTTAGGCTGGGATAAACTAGGTTAAGTTAGGTTAGGAAAGGTTAGGTCAGGTTAGGATAGGTTAGGTTAATTTAGAAGAATGTTGTGTTAAGCGTTTACATACTGTAAGTTAACCTAACCTAACCAACCCTAATCGAACTTAAACTTAACCTGGACTATCCCAGCCTAACCTAACCTCAGTCTAAATTAACCTAACGTAAATGAAATGACTGATTACACAGTTTGCCTGTGTTAAGCGATGTGTTTTAGGTCCAACTTCTTGTTCCTTAAACACGACGCCTAGTATGGGGTCCTCCTTCTAGACCGGGTTAGGTATTCCAGCAACACTGGGAACAGCACAAAAACTCAGGTGGACAACCTTACACGTGTATTACCTTATTTGATACAACTGAGTATAACAATTACACACAATACAATGCACAATGCAGTAGTACAGGCACTTTCAGTCAAGATCGGAGGACACTGTGTTCGGTGGTGTAGCCTTAGGCTGCTACTGGTGCCGACCGTGATGAGGGAGTCCTGTCAGGTGTGGCGCCCTTCGTCTGGGGGCGCTGGGGGGTGGTATGGTCTTGGGCTGCTGCAGGTGTCTGCCCTGCGTCGCCAGGGTCCCACCAGGTGAGGCGGCCTTCTACTGGTGGTGCAGGACTGCTGCTGAAGGTCGGGTCGTCCAGGATCCGTCTGGGGATGTTGCAGGGAGTCCGTCAGGTGCTGGAGCCTCCGGGAAGCAGGTTGAATGGCTTAGACCCCAGGTAGTACCACAGGGCCTCGCCAGACCTCCTCCAGAGAAGGGACTCTGAGTGGAGTAAGGGAGAGGGATCCCACTCTGCCACAGGAAGTGGTGGGTGAGCAAGGGAAGTCCTCGTAGGTGGAAGGTAAGGGGGTAGGGGGCGAGGGGCGGTACGTAGCTGGTCCCTCCTCGGCACGGCAATGGGCCGTTGCCAAGTCCCCTATCACTTGCCCATTCGAGGCTGCTCCCCTAATGCAGCAAGGGGCAGTCACCGAGTCCCTGTTTTCAGGTGGACTATTTAACCAGGAGCGACACATGCAAGCATGTTGGAGCCTTCAAAAACGAAAACGAAAACGGGAAGGGGCCGTCTCCCACTGGGTACAGCAACGGGCCGTTACTCGGTCCTGCTGAGGGAGGGAAGCAGCTGTGTAGTGGCAAGGGGCCGTCTCGTCCTTGCTGTGGCAAGGGGCCATCAACAAGGTGCTGTCTGGGGCTATGGAGCTAGCCCCACCCTGAACCTGTGGAGTGCTGGCCCGGCTGGAGTGTAGTGTGGAGTTACTGCTCACTCCGGTTGGTGTTGGTTGCGAGGGAGAGGGGCATAAGGTAAAGGTAGAGGTAATCTCTTTTAGCCCTGAGTGTGCGCACTCCTTCTCAACCTCCCTGTTGTCCCTTCCTTTGGTGGGAGTGGCGTCTTTATCATACCTGTGTGGAAGGGTGACTAACCTGTTGCGCATTTTACCACTGTGTTTGGGGACAAAGTCACGTCCCCGTGCCTGGAGGTAGTATGTGTCGGTGGTGGCGGTCCGGTGGTGAGGTGTGAGGTGGCATAGTTGGGCAGTCCAGTGTGGGGTGATGGTGTTGGGGTTCTGGCATGAACAGGTGATGTAGAGGGTGGAGGGATGTGTGGATTCTCGTAGGAGGCGAAGGAGGTGGGAAGTTCCCCGGACTCAGTGTTTCTTGCCTTGTGCGGGAGCCCAGATGATGTGGCGGATCTTCATGGTAGGTGGTGAGGTGTCAGAGTCTCTGGGCTGAATACTAGCCACAGCTGCGGCGGCCGGTGTTTTATGCCGTCTGCGGGGGGTGGAGTTACTCTTCTCTCTGGGGAGTTGGTTGGGTGGAACTTTCAGCGCGCCTGGTGAATGCGGAGGGTGATGGGAGTAGTGTTGGGTGGAATGGGTGTAGATGAGGTGTGTGGGTGATGGAGTGGTGTTGTATCTTTGTGGCGGGCAGGAGATCCATCCTGATCTTGTGGTCGTGGTGGTGAGGGTGGGTGTGGGTGGTGAGTGGTGGGTGGTTGTATGTGTTGGTGGTTGAGGCAGTGGCGTGTGGGTGGTCGGAAGTAGGTCAGCGGGAGCAGCTGAGGGTGGTGGGCGTGCGTAGGCGTGGTCTGGAGGATTGTGGGTGGAATGTCTGGGGCATGGTGATGTGGCAGTGGGCGGTTATGGAATTTCCGGTTGTGCTGGCTGCATGGTGTTTGATGCGGTGTCGGCTGGAGGTGAGGTGAGGTGATAGGGGGAGAGAGGAGTGTGGGTGAGGCTATGAGGGAGAAGGGGGGTGGGGTGAAGATGCTGGTAGGGAGGAGGAGGTGGGGGAGACCGTGGAGGGGGGAGATGGAGTGACAGGGTATGAGGTAGGCAGGGGGCGGGGGGGGGGGGGGGGGGGGGGGGGGGGGGTGCGGGGTGGGTTGGGGGGGTGGGGGTGGAGGAGATGCGCCGGCCGAGAAGTGTGGCACATGTCTATTCTAGTAGGTGTGGCTGGTGTTGTGGTAGTCAATGGTGACCTGGTAGGGGGTTAGGGATGTGGGTAATTGTGTAGGGCCCCGTGAATTGTGATGCCAGCTTGTTGGGCGTCGGGAGTTGGGCCACCACTACTAAATCTCTGGGCTTGTAGGGGTTGGATGGCATCACGTCCGGCTGTAGGTCCTATTGTTTCTGAAGGGTGGAGCCTCCTCTTGAGATGACGTAGGAGATTGGACGTTGGGGACGTGGATGGTGGTTGCATGCAGTGTCGTAAGGGCAGGAGGAGGGAAGCCTCCCCAAAAACCCGTTCATGTGGTGAGATTCCGTCATCCCGGGAGCAGGAATTCATACCCCACTGAAGGATCTTCATGTGGGAAGGCCAGTCTTCATTCTTTGTTTCCTTGATGCATGCCCATACCTTGTTGAGAAGGGTGAGGTGGCTCCTCTCACAGATGGCGTTCCCCTGGGGCCAGTAGGGAGAGACGTGGGAGAGGTGTACCCAAAGATGGTGGCGAGTTCCTGCCATATCTTACTGGCGAATTCCGGTGCATTGTCTGAATGTAGAGCCTGGGGAATTCCAAAGTAAGGAAAGACATGGTGGACGAGGGCTTCGGCTACACCCATGCCATGGCATGATGTTCTTTGGCTGGGCATGCGACAAGGAATTTAGAATAGGTGTCCATGAACGTAATAATGTATCGGTAGCTGGGTTTAGGGGTAGGGGTCCTATTACATCCACAGCCAGCAGTTGTCAGGGTTTATGGGTGGTGATGTTTCTGGTGGGGCCAGGCGTATGGTTGATGTCCTTCCCCAATGTGCAGGCCTGGCAGGCCTGAACTATTTGTTTGGCCAGGTGGTGGGGGTTGGGTGTCCAATATGAGTCCCGGAATACTTGTATCAACTTTTTGATGCCCAGGTGGATTCCGTTGCTGGAATGGAGCTGAGGTAGGGTGTCGCGAGCAGTGTTGGGGTCAAGGACAATGTGCTCTGAATGAGTAAAAAGGTTGTCGCCCTGTAAGTGGAGTTGGGCGAAAATCTAGGGTGGAATCCAGTGGGGGGGGGGTTTCTTGCACCATTGCTGCAGGAGATCGGATTTGGCGCGGTCGGACTGGATCGGCAGCCGGGATAGAGCGTCTGGGTTCATGTGTAATTTTCCGGGACAGTATGCGATTTAGTTTTGGAACTCTTCCAGGGTCTCTCTCCAACGAATGGACTAAGCCGAGGTGGTGTTAGACTGGCGGAGAAATTGCAGAGACTGGTGGTTCATAATGATGTTGATGGTCGTACCTGACTGGTATGCCCGGAAGTGTTCCAGTGCTCAGATTATTCCGAGACACTCCCATTTCATGTTGGTGTAATTTCTTTCTGCTTGACTGAGAGTGCAGCTGGCACAGGCGATAATGTGCTCTTGCCCCTCTTGAAAATGGGTGAGGACGGCGCCGATCACCACGAGAGAGACGTCCATATATAGGGGGAGGCGATGATGGGGGCAGTGGTGAGCTTAGTCCCTTCTTAGTGAGGTTGTGGATAGGCTTGGCTATGTCAGCGAAGCCTTTTACGAATCGCCGGTAATATGAAGTCAGTCCCAGGAAGGCACGGATCTCATGTACATCTCAAGGTAGGGGCAGATCTGCGATGGCTTGCAGCTTGTCGAGGTCAGGTGAGATTCCCTCCTTGGAAATGATGTGGCCAAGGAAGGAGACAAAACGTGCCACCAGGACACATTTTGTTGGTCGACGTTTGAGCCCGGCTTGGCGAATGCGGGAGAAGACCTGCTAGAGGCAGTGTAGATGATTGGCCCAGGTCTGGCTAAAGACAATGATACTGTCTAAGTAGGCCAGGCAGGTTTCCGAGGTGAGGCCACTTAACACAGATTCCATGAGTTGGGAAAAGGTGGCGGGAGCGTTGCAGAGCCTGAATGGCAGGACATTAAATTTATAATGCTTGCCATTACTGGTGGAAAAGGCCATCTTTCCCCAGTCGTTGGGATGGACGGGGACTTGCCAATACCCCGACTGCAGATCTAGTGTGGAAATCCATGACGCCCCGTACAAGGAGTCCAGGGAGTCATCTATCCTGGGTAGTGGAGTGGCGTCTTTGGTGGTGACATTGTTAAGTCTTCTACAATCCACACAAAACCGCATGGTCCCGTCCTTCTTTTTGACGAGGATGATGGGGGAGGACCATGGGCTGGTGGAAGGTGAGATGACACCAGCATCTAGCATCTCCTGGACCTGCCAGTCTTCCTCAGCTCGCTCTATGGGGTCCTTTCACCTGGATGGCTGGCAAATTGGTGGTCCTTCCATGTGGATCTCGTGGGTCAGGTAGGTTCTGCGGCCAACGCGAAGAAGTCCTGAAAGTCCAGGAGTAGATGTCGGAGGTTGTCTGCTTGGTGAGGGGAGAGGTGGGGGGGTAGGGGGGTAGGTAAGTGGGGAAGGAGTGAGGAGGTGCACATGGTTCGGCCTCTTTCATTTCTCCCACTACTAAACCTTTAGGCAGGGTGAGTGGAGTGGGGGAGACGTTGGCAATGCATACCGTGTTGCGGTGGGGGGGGGAGAAAGGTGCAGGATAGCAGACAAGTGGAGAGGGCTCCGGGTGGCGAGGTGGGGGAGAAGAGGATGGAGGTTCTGGTGGGTCTATTTAACTGGAGCCAGGCTCCATGGTGAGGAGGAATCATTAGGGCAGAGGGTATGGTACAGGGAAGGTAGGGTGGGGATAGGGAAGGTAGGGTGGGGATGGTGGGGATGGGGGGGGCTCGGAGCAGGGATGGCTGGGGGTGGGGGTGGTGGGGAAGGTAGGTTGGAAGGTGGGGGATGGGGAATGCACGTGCATAGAGGCTGGGGGCCGGTGTTCGGAGGATTGTTAACCCACCCAGTCCCCCCGACGGATGATGCACATCACCACTTTTTTTCATGTTCAGACCCACTGACGTGCATCATACGTCAGTCAATTGCAAGACCCATTGTTTGCACATTTTTCAAGATTCATGGGTGATTTTTGGTAGGCACATGTGGGAGACCTTCCTCTACTCGCTGTCAAGCGGTGATACTGCCTGGCCCCACCTGACCCCCTTTCTCCCTCCCCCTCACACTCGGCAATTCACCTGTTAGCGGTAACCAGGCCAGTAAAGACATGTTGTGCCACGGTCTCTCCAATGACGAAATTCACGGTGAAAGTGATTCCTGAGGTGGAGGACAAAAAAATAAAGAAGCTAGAGGAAGAAACAAATAGAAGTGATGAGGTGGTAACATCATAAAGGAAGGTGCCATATGTTGGTGTTTTAGGTGAGTGAACAATGCTTATATTACCTATATTATTATGTGAAAACCAATGTAGTCTTGTACTACACATAAATTCATACCAAGTAAATAAATAAATAAATACGTAATTTAAAGTGGCTTGAATTAGTTAACCCTCCCATAGTTTGTTTTCTTTGAAGCCAGGTACCCTGAGAGAGAATGAAAAGGTAAGGGTGACTGTCACCTGTAGCAACATTTATAATCCCAGGAGGGCGATTTCTCTATGAATTTTCGATGTTTCTCAGCAAAAGCGGAGGTTTGAGCCAAAAAAAAAAAAAAAAAGACAAGTTGAAAATTGGTCGGGTTCTGAGGCTGGGTTGGGTAAAAAAGTGGCCGGGACTGGGCAGGTTAAACTGAAGCTGCCGCTTGTGGCAATTTATCTTGGTCTGTAGTTTCCGAAGGAGGTCCAGGCCCAGGTAGCTGTTGTACACATGACAGGACGAGTCAAAAATGATAACTCGGTGTTGTGCAGAGGTCTGTTGGTGCATGTCTGCATGTAGGGCCCGAGTTTTCCCACAGATAGACAGGGGGCCATCCCCCGCGTCCACATGGTAAGCTGAGGTGGGAGTGGGCCGAACGTCGAACGGTGACGGGAGTAGAAATGGCTGTATAGGCTGGATCTGGCTGTTCCTGTATCGGCCATAAGCCTCGCCTTAACCCCATTGAGTCTCTTCTTGTTATAGACTGGGGGTTGATATTTCTGTGAGGTGGCCCCTGCCACCGTGGGGAGTTGCGGGGATGGTCCTAAAAAATCCAGTTGTTGACGTACGTCGTCGTCCTCTGGCTCTGTTTCTCCAGGGTTGGTACAGAGGACTTGGGGGGTGTTGTCCTCAGGGTCTTCGTTTTCCATGGAGGAAACCTTACAGCATCCCTGGGTGGCCATCTTTCAATGGACAGCCTTGAGCTGTTCCCTGATGTCATGGAGTGGGCATTTGTTATTACATGAAGTGAACTCCCATGGGTTAATGGCGATTAAGTTGGCTTCCCTGGGGTTGCTTCATTTCTGTGTGGGCTTAGCCTTGGATATGGAGAGTGGTGGTGGAAGACTTGGTTTGACTGGAGGTGACCCTGGGGTGAAGGGTGACGCTGCCTTCTTTGTTGAGAACTTGCTAACAGCGCCGACCTGTTGTGGGGAAGAGCGGGTGGCTAGGAGACGACGTATCGGATGTCTTTCTCCAGGTCTCCCGTCAGGTCATATATGGTTAAGTACTTCCTGACAGCACTGGAGAGAATCCTGATCAGGGTGTTAAAAGTGCGTTGCTCCCGGGTTGGCGCATCGCACTCCGGGTACGTGGCGGTTACGAGCTGCCTGGTTTGGACAACTGTGTCATCAAGGTTACCGTCATATGCTAGGGAGTCGGGCTGTGCTAGTGCTATGACCTTTCCTGGCTAAGGAGTAACTGCTATAACTGCTTGGGTTACCAGTTGAACAAAATCCACCCATGTCAGCTCCGGGATGATCTTGGGTGGGTGCAATACTGGCTACAATCTTAACCAGGTTTGGCAGGGTCACTGTTATCTTCTGCCTCTCCCTCTCAAACCCTATGTCCAGAAGTGGCTTGACTACCTCCAAGTATGTGTGGATGTCATACTGTTCAGGGTCAAATTTCAGTAATGGAATGTGAGGTTTTGCCGCCATTTTGCCAAGTTTTTCCTGCTCCTTCTTGTCACCCACCGGGTCAAGAACCACCACTAACCACCAGTGTTTTGCGACGTGTTTTAGATCCAACTTCTTGTCCCTTAAACATGACGCCTAGTATGGGGTCCTCCTTCTAGACCGGGTTAGGTATTCTAGCAACACTGGGAACATAGCACAAAAACTCAGATGGACAACCTTACACGTGTATTACCTTATTTGATACAACTGGGTATAACAATTACACACAGTACAATGGAGCAATAGTACAGGCACTTTCAGTCAAGATCAGAGGACAATGTGTTGGGTGGCAAAGCCTTGAGCTGCTGCTGGTGATGAGGGAGTCCCATCAGGTGTGGCGACCTTTGTCTGGGGGCCATGGGGGGCGGCAAGGTCATGGGCTGCTGTAGGTGTCCGCCCTGTGTCACCAGGGTTCTGCCAGGCGAGGCAGCCTCCTACTGGTAGTGCGGGACTGCTGCTGAAGGTTGGGTCATCCAGGATTGGTTTGGGGTGGCGTAATTAGGTACCCACTATTTTTTTTTTTTCATGTGTCTGACTCTGGGCATAGGCTTTACAGCCTGCTATCAAGGCCCAGCAGTCCTCCATACACCTCTACATGTCACCACTTCGGCGCTTAACACCCACCGTCCATATTGAATACATGCTAGGGCTGTCTCATACAGGACTGGTGTATTGGTATTAGCGGGGTTATTTTTACGACATGTCGGCGGGTCTTCTGGTAGATCAGTAAAGCCTGATTTAATGAAATTCAAATCCTTAAACTGTTCCCTGCCTCAGCGAGGATTCGAACCTGGGTCCCTCGGAACTGCAAACCAACTCTCTACCGATCGAGCTACCGCCTCCAGTACAACAGGAAAGGCCTTATGGTCGGGCCTCTGGACTGGGCCCAAAGAGAGAGAGTAGGCATACCCTTCAGAGCCTACTCCAGTGAACAGGACATCGTCTGGCAGGATGAAGAAGGCCTCGGCTTGGTGTCCTCGAGCTGTCCCGGCAGGATCTCTGTCTGCTGCTTCTCTCTGTCAGCATATCTGTCTGGGGGTGTCGCGAGGAGTCTGTCAGGTGCTGGTGCCTCTGGGAAGCAGGTTGAATGGCTCGGACCCCAGGTAGAGGTAGTACCACAGGGCCTCACCAGACCTCCTCCAGAGAAGGGACTCTGGGTGAGGGATCCCACTCTGCCACAGGAAATGGTGGGCGAGCAAGGGAAGTCCTTGTAGGTGGAAGGTACGGGGGTATGGGGCGGTGTGTAGCCGGTCCCTCCTCAGTATGGCAAGGGGCAGTTACCAAGTCCCCTATCACTTGCCTCTTCGAGGCTGCTGCCCTAAAGCGGCAAGGGGCTGTCACCGGTGTGCTGGAGCAGCAAGAGGCCGTCACCTGTGCTTCGCTTCCTTGTGGGAGGGCAGGCGTAATGCGGCAAGGGGCTGTCACCCGTCTGCAGGGGCGGTGAGGGACTTTCATCTGATTCCCGTTCCCCAGGAGGACCGCAGGAGTAATGCGGCAAGGGGCCATCACCCTCCTGCCAGTGCGGCAAGAGGCCGTCACCAAATTTCTGTCCCTTCTTGAGGAGGCAGTTGTAATGCGGCAAGGGGCCGTGACTCGGCTGCCGGTGTGGCAAGGGGCTGTAACTCAGCTGCTGGTGCGGCAAGGGGCCGTCACTCGGCTGCTGGTGCGGCAAGGGGTTGTCACCGAGTCCCTGGCTTCAAGTGGACTATTTAACTAGGAGTGGCAAGGAGCCATCTCCCGCCGGGTATGGCAAGGGGCCGTTACTCGGTCCTGCTGAGGGCAGGAAGTAGCTGCAGAGCAGCATAGGGCCATCTCGTCCCTACTGCGGCAAGTGGCCGTCAACAAGGTGCTGTCTGGGCCTATGGAGCTTGCCCCACCCTGAACCTGTGGAGCGCTGGCCTGGCTGGAGTGTAGTGTGGAGTTACTGCTCACTCTGGTTGGTGTTGGTTGTGGGTGAGAGGGGTGTAATGTAAAGGTAGAGGTAATCTCTTTTAGCCCTGAGTGCGTGCGCTCCTTTTCAACCTCCCTTTTGTCCCTTTCTTGGGTGGGGGTGGCACCTTTATCATACCTGTGCGCAGAAGGACTAACCTGTTGCGCATTTTAGCCTATTTGCTGTAGTTTGGTCGTTTCTCATGTTGCCTAAAACAAACTCAGTAATTTACATAATACCAAGGAAATGTGTACAGATGATTTTATCTTATAACTTGTCTTGAAGGTTTGGGCAGTGCATAGTTTACCTAGGCATTCTATACAATGACGGGTTCCCACTTTGCTGATGACATAAACACTAGCTTTTGCCTGTCACTCACTCCCAGCTGTTTCATAAAGCTCGGTGATTGGCCCAATGTTTCTGTGTTGTGCTGTCTGATTGGTTGGCAGGGTCTCAGTTGATGACTAAATATCCCCAAAAAACATTCCCTACACACACACACACACTGTACGTACATTAGGGCGGTGTGAATAAACATTCGGGAACATTCATCTCACTTCCCAACATCATAGCTCGAATGTTTACTAACATATCTATATATCTCTACATGTTTTACAATCATTTGAAAGCGTACTTGATTAGCTTTTGGATGGGATGCTTGGCATTTTGATACGAGGTATGGTTTTCGAGTAATAAGCGAAAAAGTAAAACCTTTTTCTGACAGAGAACAGAGTTTTTATTCGGGGAGCTCTAGTGAGAAACTTTTTGGCAGTGTTATGTTTTCATTTTATCATCTTATGCAGAATTTTATGGTGTTTCTCAAGATATATGCAGATTTCTCCTACGCTTCACAATTTTCGAGAAAAATGCAAAAAACTACAGTGTACTCACGCCATTTCGTGACTATAGGGCTATTTCCTGCCTCCCTCAAACCTACTGCACTGTTTCACTATTTCCTTGCCACTAGGTATTGCAAACTATATTCACATGATTCACTGACACTTTTTATAGGTGAATACTCACATTTGGTACAGGGTAGAGGCAGTGTAGTTCTGGGACCAGGGTTAGAACCAGTAGCAAAATCTTCGTTAGCCCAAAGGCTGATAACTGCCACAAATTCTTCACAAATACCTAAATTTCCTATTGCAAATGCCAAATCTAATCACAATAGTGCCCAAAAACTCAACATAAGCACTATTGGTACAGTAAGACCTCACTATATCGGACTAACTGGGGCCCAAGCTATCCCCCAAAAAAGCGAAATTCCGATAAAAGCGACATTCGGACTTCCCTCTACTAACCCGGACTTTTTCCGATAAGACATTAGTCCGGACCCCACCCAAGGTTTTTCTCCCTTGATGTCACCAAGTGTTTTCACTACCATTCCAGGACTGTACTGTATTATACATTCATTACAATAATCAAATGGTCCTGTACAATATATACTGAATAATTATGCTCTACTGTACACTGATAAACATGTCTTTTATTAACCTTATTGTGATGCACAGTACATAGAGTAGCTGAAGTGGTCCATTAATGGAGTCTCTAGAGTAGACATGATTGAACTTGAGGTAGGTGATGCACTTTTAACCCGGCGAGTCCCATCGACGTATGATGCACGTCGCTACTTTTTTCCGCGGACAGACCCAACGACGTGCATCGTACGTCACGCAATTGCAAGGTCCATTGTGTGCACATTTTTCAACATTCGCGGGTGATTTTTGGTAAGCATATGTGGGAGACCTTCCTCTACCTGCTGTCAAGCGGGGATACTGCCTGGCCCCACCTAACCCCCCCTTCCCCCCTCCCCCCCAACGATGTGCATCATACGTCACGCAATTGCAAGGTCAACTGTGTGCACATTTTTCAACATTCGCGGGTGATTTTTGGTAAGCATATGTGGGAGACCTTCCTCTACCTGCTGTCAAGCGGGGATACTGCCTGGCCCCTCCTAACCCCCCCC
>JAGKTI010004855.1:36367-48102 GCA_018397915.1 Birgus latro | reverse complement strand
ATACTGTATATATACTGTATCTCTCTCTCTCGTTCTCTCTCTCTCTCTAAGTTTTTAATATGATGTATGAATTCCGTTTCACAAGAATAACAGTATAAATATACTTATTCTATCGTCTGTGCACTCGAGTTGGCGTATGTTATGTTTCTGTATTTCATGTTAGTGACTCTAGAAGACGAAGGGGAGCTGCAAGGCTTGGTAGATGAGTTTGGGAGAGTGTGTAAGAAACGGAATCTAAAGGTGAATGTGGGGAAGAGTAAAGTGATGGTCTTCGAGAGAAGTGAAGCCAGTGAGTGTACAGTGAGATTGGATGGGAAGGAAATGGAGAATGTGAGTGAATTTAAGTACTTGGGCAGTGTGATGAGTAAGGATGGTAGTCTGGAGGGTGAAGTGCTCGAAAGGGTACAGCAGGGAAGGAAGGTTGCTGGTTCGTTGAAAGCAGTGATAAGAAACAGGGAGGTGAGCATGGAAGTGAAAAAGTTGTTACATGATAGTATTGTGATACCAACTCTGACATATGGAAGTGAAGCTTGGACCCTGTTGGAAGGACAGAAGTCAAGAGTGAGAGCAGTGGAAATGAGTTATTTGAGAGGAGCATGTGGAGTCACATGGAGAGACAGACTAACAAATGAGGAAGTGAAGGAGCGTTGTGGTGTGGTTGAGGATGTGGTGGGAAGCGTTAGGAGAAACACGTTAAGGTGGTTTGGGCATGTGGAGAGGATGGAGAGTGAAAGATTGACGAGGAGAGTGTATGTGAGTGAGGTGGAGGGGGCGAGAGGGAGGGGGGAGGCCGAGGATGAGATGGAGGGATGGAGTGGAGAGGTATATGAGAGAGGGGGGTGTGAGTTGGGAGCATGGTAGTGAAATGGCAGGGGACAGAGTGACATGGAGGCGATTTGTTTGTGGCCACCCCGTTCGGGATTGAGGCGTCTGGCAATAGAATAGATAGATAGATAGACTCTAGAACGGTACTGCAAAATACTATATGCTTTTCCCACTCTCACTTCTATACCTGCATCAGCTTTCATAGCTTCTAAGAGAGACATCGCTGACATTTTTATTTCTTCCCATTTCTTTCTATATCTATCCCCAAGATTTAGAAAAGTCGTCCCTTTGCGTGATAAAGTGGTTTTGTTATAACAAGAATAATGTAAGGAATACGTCGTCGGATTTAAGGGGCTAACACTTATTGTTATGCTACGTATTTGTGGGACGGTTTCTCGCCCTCAAATACGCAGGCTAAAGCGGGTCTCTATTCTAGATCGGGAGGTAACTCCTAAGAGTAGGACTGGACACAAAAACGAGGCAGTGAATATCACATGTATTCTAGACATAAGACACAGAACAATAATACATCACAGATATTACAAAGGATTGGCCGGGGGCAAGTGAACACTGTACACAATTGCTGTCTGTCACTTTACCTTCTTGTTCAAGTATTTTTTTTATTTTATTATAACCGACTCTGGGCATAGGCTTCACAGCCTGCTATCAAGGCCCAGGAGTCCTCCTACATACCAGCACCTCTACATGTCACCACAAGTATGGTACTATTCACCCGAGACTCGTGTTACATACAACACATTTATATCTTCGGACACAGGAATGGTTTTGACACAATTTCTAAAACCCGTATAGCACTGGACGGCACTGTATACATGTATATCTTACGTTACACCTGTATTTCAGGTAACTGGCGGCCGGAAGTCTATCACAGGTAGGGTTGCCCGTAAAGGTATTTAACAGGGGGAACTGTGGTATTTGGTATGCCCGGGTTAGACACGCTGCTGAGACAAGGGGCTAATACAAGTTTAACTGAACACAGGGGAGGGGGAACGTAAACACCAGCGCAAGGCACAAAGACACAAAAGGGGCATGTCTAGATTATCACTGAGGCTGTCCAGGGCGGCAGGACTCTACCTTCCAATATATGGTCTGGCCGCGTTCTATCTATCAGCACGTCCAATCTTATTCGGGGTTCCTGGTCACTTCTCTTTGAGGATACACTGTAGGGAATCACTCGTAAGATACCTGTAGATGCACACTAAAACTGAGCTTAAGGGTACACACACATATATATAGATAGCCCACTCACTTGGGTGACACTGATGGGCCCAGGGCGATTCCTCTGTCAGGAGGGAAACAGGGGCGGAGTGGCGGGTTCCTGGGCAAGGTCTCCACACGTGGCTGTGGGCTAAGGGCTCGGCCCGAAGAGGGCTAGGAGCCGGGCCTGACGTCGGATCTGGGAGTGTCGTTGGGAGACCTTGCCCACTGGTAGGTCGCGCCCTGGTATGCGGGGCAACTCCTGGGGCAACAGGGGACCCAGGGGACTGGAACCCGGGACGGCTGGGCTGCGGCAACGGCTCAAGGGCGGCGTCGCCGTCAGGGACGCCTCACGGGAAGCTCGGGCCGGGGGAGTGGTGGATGGGGCCCGTCGTCGGCTGCGAGGTCTGCGGGGACTCTGGTCCGGCAGCTGGTCACCCTGGTGGAGCCGTAGGGAACCAAGGTCCTGGGTAAGACTCTGCCATGTCTCGGGTGTAGGGTCCTCTCCGACTGCTGGTGCTCCCGTAGGAGAGGAGCGGACTATGGCCAGCTCTGCTCCCGACCCGACGTGACTCGTGGCCAACGCCTGATGGGTACCAGGGAGGGTAGTTTCCTGGCAGCTTGTGGCCTGCTCTGTACTGGGCCAGGCGTGACTCGTGGCCAACGCCTGCGTGACCGTGGGGATAGCTGCCTGGCGGCTTGTGGCCTGCACTGCGCTAGGTCTGGTTTCCTGGCGGCTTGTGGCCTGCACTGTATCTGGCCTGGCGTGACTCGTGGCCAACGCCGAGAGGGCACAGGGAGAGATAGTTTACTGGCGGCTTGTGGCCTGCACTGTGTTAGACCTGGTTTCCTGGCGGCTTGTGGCCTACACTGTGTTAGGCCTGCTTTCCTGGCGGCTTGTGGCCTGCACTGTTAGGCCTGGCGTGGCTCGTGGCTGACGCCGAGAGGGCACAGGGAGAGATGGTTTCCTGGCGGCTTGTGGCCTGCACTGTGTTGGGTCTACTTTCCTGCCGGCTTGTGACCTGCACTGTGTTAGACCTGGTTCCCTGGTGGCTTGTGGCCTGCACTGTGTTGGGTCTACTTTCCTGGCGGCTTGTGGCCTGCACTGTGTTGGGTCTACTTTCCTGGCAGCTTGTGGCCTGCACTGTGTTGGGCCTATTTCCCTGGTGGCTTGTGGCCTGCACTGTGTTAGGCTTGGCGTGGCTCGTGGCTAATGCAGAGGAGGTGAGCTCTGGGACGGCTATGGCCTATGTCAATGATCTTAGGTCACTAGCAGCTGAGGGACGGACTATGGCCGATCCTGCCTCACGCCCAGTACGGCTCGTGGCCGGTACCGCGGTGCCGCGGTGCCGCTCTTGGGGGAACGCCTACAGGAGACGGACGACTGTTGGCCGGTTCTGCCTGACCGACACGCGTCCGTGTCGCGGCCCTGTGGCGGGGAAACAATTGGGGAACGGATAATGGCCAATTCTGCCCCGTACCCGGTACGACAGTTGTCAGTACCGCGGCGCTGTGTGGAGTTGTAAACTCCACTCCTTACCTGCAGGGCTGTGCTCCGGCCAGAGACAAGGTGCCGGCGACTGCTACCTTTCCGGGCCCTCACCTGGGCATAAGAGGGGCGCCGGGAAGTTGAACAGGTAGGTCGTTCCTGCTCCCAGCCGCGCTGCGCTGGCGGTAATCCCCCGGTTATCTGGGGGGGGGGGAGCTTGTGTCGCCTGCCCCGCTCGCTGTGTGGTTGGCGGCTCCAACCCCTAATTCCTGTATTTCACTTATTCCCACTTTCTCAAACGATTTTCTGCACAGGAGACCCAGCGCACTGAAGGGGTTGTAAACAGTCTGATTAACCACTTCAGAACGAGGATGTCATTTTTTTCCAGACTCCTATACCTTCCTTTTAGTCAAAGTCGCATAGCATTAGCTACAGTAGACTACAAGAGTTGTCCCTACTATGAGAGTGTTTATTAACACCAGTATGAACGCTCTGGATCCTGTGTCACTGTCAGCTAAAATTTGCTGGAGTTAGCTGCAGTAAAGAACTAGCGTTGTTCCTGCCATGAGAGGGTTAATGGTACTAGTATTAACGCTCGGGGGCCTCTAACTCCCATCTGATATAAAATCACCTGGGGTCAGCTGGATTAAACTACTAGAGTGGCCCTACCATGAGAAGGTCTGAGTTGCGTGGACACAATACTTCCAGTTGAATAACTGACGGTACTGTAAAAAAAAAAAAAAACGCAAAGCAGAGTGCCCAGTGAGTTTTATTATACATTTATTTATTTATTTATTTATTTATATGTTTACTGTATCAGGCCGACTCTGTGCATGGGCTTGACAGTTTGTTGCCCAAGGTAACGAGAACATGTAAAAAAGGGATGAGGGCTCATGGCACTGGAGGGGTTAATAGATAGTGAATCCCATCATTACGAGAGGTCACCGCAAACCTGAGTAAAATTGCCTTCTGGTAACAAGAAGGCTCCGTTCTTATGAAGATAATGGAGGGTGTTTCCATATCCCTTCACTACGAAAAATGTTTCCGAAGCAGAGCAAAATTGTCCGGCGGTATGGACATTGAATTAAATGACGCCATCGTTTAGCAGAGGTCAACCACTTCGTTCTTGTTTATTTTATTTCTGCTATCCTAAGATAATGTTACTCAGCTTGGGAGACGTGTCGAACGAAAGAGGGAGTATTATACAGCCTTCATTAATTCGTCCAGTAGGTCAAATCTTTATGTTGAATAAAATCGTCTGGAGGTGGTAAGGATAAACTGTCAAAAGACGTCACCACTTTGAAGGTGTTAATAGTAGCCAAACCCCTACCATGTGCATCTTACCTACGGGTACTGCGCTTAACCCCTTCACTACGAGGACGTCATTTTAGTTTAATGTTTGTTCTTGCAAATTCTAAACGACTTTACTGAACTTAGGAAAGGCTTCCAGTATACTGAAGGGGTTGGTGAAGACCATGCCTGATACTCCATCAGTTCAAAAATCTCGCCTAAGCTTCATAAAACCTCGTTAAAGTAGCAAGGACAAAATAAGAATCAGGTCATAGAGGTGAAGGGATTAACCCGTTCAGTCTGATGACCCTTTTATCATTCTTGCATTTTCCTGGCAGTTTCATTGAACTTGGTATAGAGTTTCGAACTGGAGACGTTAGGTATAGCCTTCTTCAGGCCTTTTACTAGAAGATGTCTTGGTTAAAATTGAATATAATTGTCTGGTAGCAGCAAGAATAAAATAACGACGTATTGGGGCTGCCCCCCTCACCTCCATGACGCATTTTTCAGTCTGTTATTATTATCGCCAGACGACTGTATTCAGTTCAGGGGTTGTTTTTCGAACTGGAGGTGTCAGATATAGCCCTCATTACCCCTTTCACTATCAGATGAATGTTCTTCATCCATCCATCATCCAAATCCTTTTTTGACCCATCAAGAGCGTATGGGACCGGGACTAAGCTATTCAGTCCCAACATTTAAGGCGAGAGTGATCAGCCTCACGCATCCCTGAGTGCAATTATGTAAGCAGTAAACTCCAACCAGCCCTCAGACGTTAAATCCGTGCAAGCCTCATCCGGTTAAATCACCTTTACCCACTAGACCACCAGGCTTCATTTAGCTACATACTGTAGTTACCATCCAGCTTAGTAAATGGTTTCCCGGGTTACAAGAAACCATTTTGTTTGTAACTCATCTAGTGGGTGGACGGTGAGCGCCTCCACCTATGAAAAAGAGGAATTTTTAAAGCATATGGTAACAAGAATAAACGAAAACGGCCGTCACCGGATTGAAAGGGTTAATGCATCCATATTTCAATCTTTGCTGGTTCTTTTGCTTCATCCATAACTGTACAGTCAGGGAGAAAAGTTCACCAAATATTTCACTATCTATGCATCACACTTTCTTCTGCTGGTTAATATTCTCAACCTGCGAAAAGTTTGGCAGGTTTTTCTGCTCCTGGGTATGATGCGCCAGGAAGGAAAGTGACGAATATGCACTACTTATGAAACTGTTGCAGTGGAAATTTCGGCAAACCTTTGTCCCTAACTGTCCGTTCTCTCTCTCTCTCTCTCTCTCTCTCTCTCTCTCTCTGATGCACTTCTCGCATCAAGCCATCTCTGCGACTGATAGTTAACGCTTTATACACGAACTTTGTAATGGCCAACGACAACTGACTTTGCTAACTCCTTCTCTTAGGTGAGGTTTTTCTTAATTTTCTTAATAGCTTCATAGCTATAATTTTATTCATAGGATTGACAGTGCGAACTGAAGGGCTTAGATATATGGACTTCTCGACCTGGAAGGCATAGATATAGCCTAGTCACCTTGTTCTTTTCTTAACTTACTCATATCGATTGATAGCAGCTAAGAAAAACAAACACTACGAAAAGAGGTCCTCGGATTGAATGAGATAATCACATCCAAAGGGCTCAACCTCACATACTGTAGGACTTCACCCGTCTCACAACTACATATATAAAACATGTGCATTCTTTATGTGACTATGTATTATTGCTTGTCGTTTTTTGTGCATGCTAAGTCCATAAATTAAAGCAGAGTTTCCATTCTCCACATGTCACCCGTATACAAGGGGTTTAATTGCAAAAGCAACTCTCCGGGAGTTTCCCCTCTCCTGAATAGAACTGTTTGACGGAAATCAGAGTATGATCGTGAGAGTATCCATTACCTGGTAATTTTGGTTATCGCATTTTTTTTTTTACATCCTTTGTCGGAGATTTTCACTGAGTTAATAAAATCATCTGACGGTTAGGCTGAGTAAGGTTATTTAGGTTTGGGTAAGTTACGTTAAATTTTATTAGAATAGTCTGTGCTGGGTTAGGTAAGATTAGATTAATTTAGGTGTGGATATATTAAGGTAAATTAGATTAGGTCAGGTTAGGTTGGGTTAAATTTAATTATTAGACTAATTTAGGCTTGGGTGGGATAGAATTCGTTAGGTAAAGCAAGATCGGGTTAGGTTAAATTAGATTATGTTTGGTAGGGTCAAGTTGGACGAGCTTAGGTTAGGCTATGTTATGTCAGGTTAGATTAGACAGATTAATGTATACTTGCGCGTTTTAAGATAAATGATATTAGGTTTAACTATAGATTTGGTGTGGTAAGAGTAGATTAATTTAGGCTGGGATAGGTTTGGTGAGGCCTTCTTGGTTAGCTTAGATTAGCCTAAGTTAGGTTTGGATAAGTTAAGATAAGCTAGGTTAGGTTAGATTGGAATAGGTTAGACTAGGTTAGGATTGATTTAGGTTAGGATATTATAGATTAGGTTATGTTAGATTAGACTGGACTGGGTTGAGTTAATCCTCGCAGCTCTTAAGACTGAATACCGTTAACGAGAACACAAACATATTTATTAACCAGGAAAACTTATGTCGGACGTAAAATTCCAATTGAGTAGTGGTCATTATCCAAGACCCCCACGAATGTAAATCCCGTCGTATTCATGCCAGACGATTTATCATATCACTGGTGAGGTAAGAAGGTGTGTGACATTGACAGAGAAGGCAATCATAGGTCAGCCGTGTGGGTTACATGTACAAATTCGCCATTTAGGCCTGACCGTCCTTGTACTATGACCCGTCGTTATTTGAGGGAAAAAGTTTTACTCTCTTCTCATTAACGGTGGTCAACAAATACATGTATACATGTAGACATATATACAATACGTGTGCACTCGGGAGCGAGTATAGTCAATTCCCTGCCACTCCATCTCAGTCCCGTCTGCTTCCTTGCAGCTCAAAACCAGTGAAGGGCAATTTTGCTCTGAGGAGAATTAATAATACCAGAAAAGTGAAATGATACTTGAGATGGTGGAAAGTGATAATCATAGCCGGATTTGGTATGATAATATCAAACTAATTTTTCCCTGCGTCACGTGACGCCAGACATATGAGAGCAACAGAAGCTTATCTTTCTGGAGAACGCTTTGAAATAAACCAGCAGAAGCTTATCTTGCTGAAGAACACTTTGAAATAACTATAACTGTAATCATACCATTGAGAATACACAACCCATTTTTACAGGATGATCTCTCAAGGCCCCTCCGCACCCTCACCACAATTCTAGATCATCGCTTCTTCCACCCATTTATCTGTCCATCACATATATTTCTTAACCCCAATTGACGCTTTCACGATGTGAGACAGGTTACGCGGTCGATGAACGTGCTTGTTACTTTGGTATCGGCGGACGATTTTCATCAGTGTAGGGGAGACCTTTTGGCAGTAGGCCTTTTCGCTACAGGAGATCCTTCCTTTGAATGGATGGAACCATCTGGTGGCAGCAAGAATAAAAATAAGGCATTATTGTGCTGAAGGGATTAATATAGACTGGCGTTCTATTCTTCTCACCACCAGAAGTCTTTGCTCACTGCTTCACTACGATGACAGTATTTGTTCATCTGTCTATCATTTGGTCCTTTATTGCCCCGTTAGGAGCGAGAGTGACGTTTGATCTTCCCTGTAAGTAGTAACCAAATACTCCAGGGATATAATCTCTTACGGGCCACATCAAGTTGGAGCGTCTTGACTTACTAGACCAGCAGATGGCTACATGGTTACCACTCTGCCTAGTAAATGACTTCCTGGACTACAAGAGCCCATTCGACTTGTCATATATTGCAGTCACCAGAAGGCGCCCCCATTTAAACTAAATACTTTCTGATTACATTATATTTTCGGATAATAAGTGATTTTACTCAGCTTAGGGTAAGTCCATCATGGTGAAATTAAAAGAAAAAACACATTATCCCCTTCAGCCTGAGGACGACATTTTACTATATTCTTGCTATCCTGGCACTTTATATTCCTACTGAGAGATTTTTTTCTCCAAGTGGAGGAGCTATGGTACGGCCTCTATCAATTCCGTCTCTTCTAGGCGTATTTCCCAGCCTGAATTAAATGATCTTATAATAGCAGTAATATAAGGCTAAGGACATCACCGTACACCGGAACAAGGACGTCATTTTATTTTTCACCCCAGCTGTCAGACGACATTAGTCTTTTTATTAGAGACCCCCTCACTGCATGACTTGATGGGAGTGAAATTATCCGGTGGCAGCAGTAACAGCAGCTAAAGCAACAACAACAACAGCAACAACAACAACAAGGACAATAGTAGTTGTAGCAGTAGTAGCAGAGGAGCAGTAGTAATAGTAATAATAATAATAATAATGTAATAATACTATAATAATGATTATGTGGTGGTAGAGATACTGGGCCATTTTCTCTTTAGCTTTGAAGGTTTCGTACCTCCTCCTCCGCCTCCCGGCGATTTATTTTGTCTTTTCATCCGTCATCTGATAATTTTTTGCCCCATCAGTAACGCAGGAGCCCAGGGCAAGGCTACTCAGTCTCGACATATAAGGCGAGGGTGACCAGCTTCACTCTTCCCTGAGTGGCATTTTATGAGCGTTAATCCTCAAGAGCCTTTTGGCTTTACTCGTAAAGCCCCCATCTGGTTGAAGCACCTTGACCTACTAGACCATCTTGCGCCATTTGACTATATGGTTACCTCCCAGCGATGTAAATGGTGATCTGCGCTACAGGAACCTTCCGGCTTGTCACTCAATGTAGAGTCACCTGCAGACTGCATTACATCAGGTGGGTGAATGGTTGGTGCCCGTATGTTACTGATGCAAATTATTTTAATGTCAGAATGTAGAGATAAGGTACAAAACTGATTATGTGGTGTAATATACAAAAAAAGTCGCTAAGGAATAGGTACTACAAAGACTCCTGTGCCAACGAGAGTTCAGACCATCGTGAAAACCAGGGCTGAGATACATAGACAAGTGAAAAACAGGGCTGCAATACACGGCAAACTTATGGACAGGTCTTTGTCATGAGGAGTTTCAACCCTCACCTCTCCTTGTCCTGAAAAAAAAAAAAAAAAAAAAGGCTCGTGATAATTTTACTCTTTTGAGTTTCGTTTTTCCATGAGAAACAAGTAATATGGAAACATTCAAAATTTCCCATGTCTTTCCAGCAGAAACAAATAACGGTTACGACAGGGACTTGTTCATTTGTGCGTTTGTATATCTCAGCCCAGAGCCATGTACATAAAGGTGCTTAGCCAATTCCTGCGTTATACAAAGTCTCCATGGCAGTTACTTGTAAATATCGGGAGTCATATTATTGCAGCATTTTTTCACTATAAGATACGCCTTGTGTGTGTGTGGGAGGGGGGGGGCTGTATGAGGGAAGAGAAATTATAAATCAGCACTATAATACACAACTTAGACTAAATTAGGTTTATAAAAACGTACTCAGTTCCACGTGTACATTACAAGTCACTGGCATTCCCCAGTCCCCTTCCCCCACCCCTCCCCACCCTCTGTAACACCTGCCTCATACACGCCATAGTCACAATCACCTTACTCCCAGCACACACCATCTCTTATACACAATGTCACTAGAGTTATTCATTTTAACTTAGCCCCGGATGCTCGTCCTTTCATACCTTATTTCTCGCAGTTCTGTGACAGACAGCTCTAGGGCCCTTCATGCTTTCCACGGCACCTCTTAGTGATTCGCTTCATATTCCAGTGTTATCTCTTGTTGTAACCCAGCATTCCTGATAGAGAGATGAAAATTTTAGACCAAGTTGAAGTGAACAAAGCATAGTACTTGCATATACTGTTAATAACATTATTATCATACATTTCATTTTCTATGCTAAATAGGCTACTCACTCATCATATGCGTGTAACTTCTATCTCTATCTATCTATTGCTAGACGCCTTAATCCCGTAAGGGGTGGCCACAAACAAATCGCCTCAGTGTCGCTCTGTCCCCCGCCATTTCACTGCCCTGCTCCCAGCTCACACCCCCCTCTCTCATATACCTCTCCACTCCATCCCTCCATCTCATCCTTGGCCTCCCCCTCTCACATACACTCTCCTTGTCAGTCTCTCACTCTCCATCCTCTCCACATCTTAATATGTTTCTCCTAATGCTTCCTATCACATTCACATCCACACCACAATGCTCCTTCACTTCCTTATTTGTCAATCTCTCTCCATGTGACTCCACATGCTCCTCTCAGCTCATTTACACTGCTCTCACTCTTGATTTCTGTCCCTCTAACAAGGTCCAAGCTTCACTTCCACACGTTAGAGTTGGTATCACAATACTGTCAGGCAGCAGTTTCTTGACTTCCATGCTCACTTCTCTGTTTCTTACCACTGCTTTCAAAAAACCAGCATCCTTTCTTCCCTGCTACACCCTTTCAAGCACTTCACCCTCTAAACTTCCATCCTTACTCATCACACTACCCAAGTACTTAAACGCACTCACGTTCTCCATACCCTCCCCACCCAGTCCCACTGTACATTCACTGACTTCACTTCTCTCGAAGACCATAGCTTTACTCTTCTCTACATTCACCTTTAGATTCCGTTTCTTACGCACTCTCCCAAACTCATCTACCAAGCCTTGCAGCTCCCCTTCGTCTTCACTTAAACACTGGCAACTCTATCAGTTTCTTTTAACCCATTAGCGCCCAGTGTCCTCAATATAGGACGGAACTGGGCATTTTCAAAATTTAATATAGTAGGGAATCCCGGGGAAGGGACCTATGAGGTTCGCGACTATGAGCCGACAGCTGGAGGACGGTACGCCCAGCACCCTTCCAGCAAAATCCCTCGCACAGGAAGTCTGGGAGCCAATGGGTT